>JAPWTK010000776.1:0-166426 GCA_029963805.1 Aromia moschata | reverse complement strand
TTTAATTAATGAATCTTTAATCATTTAAGTTGGAGTAATTTCATTCACGAAAAATAATTCATTTTTACATTCACATACAAATATGAATTTACAAACCATCGAAAGTAAATTCCAAGTCCAAGATTTCTTACAAATCAGCAATGTTTTGACCTTCACTTTAGTATTCTACAATTTAAACAAACAATTTACGTGTTATGTTTGTTCTTGTTAGAAATAGCTACTTTGTTTTTGTTAAAAAGCAACCTAAATTGGCTCCTTTTATGAATAGGAATTTCCACATTCCCAAGATTTGCGTGTATTATTGTTCTAAAATAAGTATTTACTTTCTCTACATTACCTTGATAATACAAATCTGATTTTATTTATAGCTCTCTGAGTAACGGTTCTAATGAGTTCTGATAAAATGAGGTTCTACTGATAGGGCCGGAACCCACCTGTGGTTTGGCCTACTAGACTGCCAGAAGGGCCATAGAGGACCTATTAAGACAAAAACATATTTCTCACTGGGCGAAAGTTCCCGAGTTGAGACAATCACGGATGTTTATTGACGAACCATCCTGGAATCAGACAAAAGATGGTGTAAGAGAAGATGGTAGAAAGATAAGAGAAACCAGCTGAGGTGGACAGTTGTCTAGGACTACCCATAAGGGCACTGCCCACTTACGACACCTCATCACAATCGCGGTGAAAAGGCATTCGAACTTTGGGGCTCCAACAATAGAACAAAAGGAGGTGACAAACGCTCCACTAGAAACTGTCCTTAAATTTCTTAAGGAAACAGGACTAATGAAATGATTATCCTGTGGGGACACAATAAGCATCGGCTTAAGTGGACAGGGCTCGTACATACCCCATATGCAATAATAATAATAAATAACGGTCTAAAATTCTTTTTATAATACCCAATTTTTTTTCTACTTCTTTGTTCATCTCTTAGACTTGAAAATTAATTTAGGAGCATTTATACATCATAACCTGTTGTCTGGGTTGCTAAATCCGAATCTGATGTTGGTTTAATCGCAGCACGTCACAATTCATCCCCTAATCTCAGCCGTTTTCAACTTGAGAAATGAACCTTAACCTAAGAAATGAAGCACGGATATGTTTTCAAGGTCGCTGATTCAAAATCCGCTATTTGCTTATCCTAATACATCACAATCCGTTCCTAACTTCAATTAAAAATCATGAAATGGCCCTTTGCAAGTTGAGAAATGAATTATACCATATGTAAATGTAAAAACCACATGTAAACGTTGGCCGTTGAATCCTGTCACGTCACTGTTTGCCCCTAACCTAAAAAAATATTTAAAAATCACAAAAGTAACAATCTTGAAGCTTAACAAAGAACACTTACGGCAGGTCTAGAGGCAATATGCTATTTATACAGGGTGACTCATTCAGAATAGGCAATCTTTAAACTGAAGAATCTAGATATCAAAATATTATGAATGAGCTCAACATGCCTTATACCAATGTCGCAGGTTTAATATATACAGGGTGTGCAATGTTTTAATTTAATTTCCAATTTTTCTCTATAATTTCCTGATAAATTAAGATATTTGTACAAATTTCGAGGTTCGGGGTGTTCTTAGGTGAGAAATTTAAATTAGTTAATATGTTTCCATATTAATATAAAATGTCACACGTGCATAGGTAGACCTAAAAACCTATCATTTTTTGACAAAGTGAATAAATTCATCGGTGATTTCGTGGATTTATTTTATGATGTATACAGTTTATGATATATTTATGATGTGTAGAGTTTGTTATGTAGTCGCCACATAAATAGTGTGAAACATAAAAATAAAAAAAGAGGGTATGTCCTTGAAAACTCAGTTTATGTTCGACTTACTTTTAATGTTAAGTGCCTGTGATCTATCCCTGAATGTGTTCGATAAACAACCAGTTCGAGAGTTCTGGAACAAATACGTTCCAGAGATGCTATTACCAGATCGCACAACGTTACGTAACTATCTACTAACTGTAAGCAGTGACTTATTTAAATTATAAATAAAAATAAAAGCTGTTATTTTACAATCCAGTCCTGTCGAAGCTGCAGCTATTAAGGAGAGCCAGACAAAATTTCAAGATGTGTCCGTTGAAACAGCTTTAAAAACTATTGATAGTATACTGTAAAGGTTTTGTAATTGTAATTGTAATTGTCGTTAGCGGCGTCTCTACAATAGTGAACGAAATAAATTCGCTTCTGCAGGCTATATAGGTGACGCAATAAATGAACCAGTTAAAAATAAGTTCGAAGTTCACACGGTTTTACCAAATTTAGACAAATTTGTGATGGTGCATCTATAGGAGAGAGAGGTACATTGATATACGAGGCGCATTGATAAGCATTTAAAATTTCGCGGCAGAAGAAGTCCATTTATTTCAACCTATTACCTCAAAGATGGCACTAGTGTGGGCTACTTGTCATAAAAATTTTGTAACGGAAAAACGAGTGATTAAAGTTACATGTGTTTAGTTTATTTTGGTGCGAGAAAGTAATAGTCAATGCCTTTTTACATGTGTGTGGATTTTACCAACGTGGTAGCAATAGAGTACTGCTTGTGTCACCATTCCTAAACGTAAGTATTATTTAAACATTGTTTGCAACCAAGTGTATGCACTGTAAGGTTAAATATGTCACTAGTGATTATTTCTCAGAGTGCATTTGGGGTACATTGATACATATGTATGAGAGGTACAATGATGCAGTGTATCAATGTGCCTCTACAGTGTATCAATGTACCTCTGCAATTTACAAATGTACTATTTTATTCGTATAAACAAGATTCAGTAAGTTATACGAGGACATGTTACTTGTTTCAGGTTAATGAAAATTGTACGTACTTATCACAAAGAGCATTCATTGACGAAGGAGCTATAAAGACTGCAATAACCGATGTTATTAAAAATCACAAATCAATTAAAGTTTCAGCTGATGATCATGGTTTAAAACCCTCTACACTTCAACATAGAATCGAAAAGTATAGAAAAAATCATACAAATAAGAATCCAGAGGTTTCAGATGAATCTGGGCACGAAGAAGAAGCTGCGGGCGGAAACCAAATCAGAATATATCACTCTAAATATACAAGTTATACAAACAACTAGGCAGAGGCGAGAAAGTCTCGTATTTACACCACAACACCAGAAAAAGCACGATTAGAGGACATCGCTAAGAAAAGAAATATGAAAAAAATTAAGCAAGTAACCAAGAAGGTGAAATTTAATATTAAAGAAGAAATTGTTGTGTGATGATGAATTAAATGTAGGCGATTTTGTTGTCGTCAAGTTTTTAACAAGGAAAAACAGCCGTACCAGTTGGACAAATTGTCACGATTTATAATGACCATGAAATAGAGGTCATTTTTTACGAAAAAGAAAAACTGGCATAAGACTTTTGTTTTCCTAATGTTCAGGACATCAGTTTAGTGCTTCGAGGAGATGTCGTATTCAAACTGCCCAAATCCATTGCTGCTGGTGGTACACTTCGTTATAATAGATCTTTTTTATTTTCCAACAGTTCCTAACCTTATAATTCAGTAAATATTGTACTACAATATTACTTTTTTCTCTAGTGTATTGTATGTGTATCAATATTCCCCAGCACTGTATCAATTTACCCCACCAGAGAGGTAGTTTGATGCAAATGTAGACATTCAAAAAAGTTGCAAAAACTCCAAACTTGTTTTTATTTTTCCTTTAAATAGAGTATCATGTGAAAGACAAATACATGCTAGCCTAAAAAAAACACAATATTTTTTTGGAAAAATCATAATTACGACAAAAAAAAATTGTGTATCATTGTGCCTCCCTCTCCCCTAGATCCGTTAAGTGAGTGCAAAAATTACTACTTCAATCAAGCTAATTAAGATGGTAAATTTTCACGAATCTTCATGTATGGTTATAAAGTGTGAGTTTATTGCTTTTGTTATTATATTTAATATGAATTACTTTATTACATATATTATATTATGATGACGCCTATGTTCCGTGATACATTTCGGCCAAGTATAATAAATTGTATCTAAATCACTTTTCTTCGGTCTATTAGTATGTATTACAGTGGAATTTAGATGTAGTACATGACAACTCAAAAAATAATAACAAATGACAATGGGTATATTATCAATATTTTGCAAATACAGGTACATACACAGAAATAACAAATGGAAATTACCCTTTAATGAACTTCAAGGCCTCAAATTAACTACTGTAAAATTATTTGTTTTCTCAGACACACACAATGTCTATAAAAAAATCCATTATTAAATAAACCATTATTTGGCTACAGATCCTAACGCACACATTATCATACACAAACACCTTTTGTACGTAGAGACGGCCTTACCTTATTAATCTTGTCGAAAATTTGTTTCCATTACACGTATTTACCTAACCACCGCAAAGTCATATTTACTGAAACCCGTAAATCTACAACAAACAAAATAATACTGGATTATTCAAGATATTTTGTATATATTCATAGTAAAACAAAAACTGTATTCATTGTAGTTTAGTAAAATAACAAAAATGAGCAAATTGAGTAGTTACACGCTTATTACAGTGCTTGCAGGTAATTAACATAGTAAAATAAAAATAATATTTTTTTGTGAACAAAATAATTTGGAATAATATAGAAATGTTCATCATGATCTTATTTAACTACGCCCTTTGTTTATTTCTCTAATTATCGGTTAGATAACAAAAATGTATTGCATATTATATAGTTTGATTTATAATATATTTTTTATTATTTATATATATTTTTAATATATTTCTGTTATATATTCTGGAAATCATTTTTTATAAATAGATTAGGCACGGGTTTTTTCATGGCAATGTTAAAACTAAAAATGCTGATATAAGACGCGTTTATTAAAGTTCACAATTGAATACACTGCTCATCCACAGACATAGGTTTGACTCATGGATTTTTATGCACAATTTTGAATTTGTGTCTGTAATTCAAAGAATAGTTTATCGATAATGTGGTTGGCAACAATGGAAAGTTAGTTTTCTTACAATTTTTACTAATGAATCTAGAAAATATTAAAAAATACATTCTATACAGACAGGATGAACAAGTAAACGATACAAAACATCGAAAAAGTGAAGGTACCGGTACCGTTTTCACTACAATTTCATTTGAGCAATATCAAATGCATAAGTTTTCTTTCAAATTGATGTACTTAATTGTAAATCTTAATATATTTTGTCATTCAAATATACATTTCTGGTTTGAATACATTCTTCACATATGCCAGAAATTCATATTTTAGATGCTAAAGTATGACCAAATTACCCCATATCAAATATTCGGTCTGCACTGAATATGCAACAAGTGATTGAATATGCAATTGGATGCAACTAAACAAGTATATCAGATACTTTAAACGAATACTCAATAATGCAAAATATACTCCATCATCGTAAAACACTCAATATGGGTGTACTAGAATTCTCATAATATCAAACAAATGAGCTTAAAATCTATTTTCATACTACCTTTTCATCAGTAAACAGAAATAAGATAATGACGTAGTTAGTTTGCCGAAATTGTTCCCAACAGAGAACAATACTTGGGCATTCCACACAACCCAGACAATAAAAACGTAATATTCCATATAAGACACGGCAAATAAGAGTATAATTCAAGTGTTACTGTTACCTCCAATATTAAATATTATTATTATTAATTTCCAGTCGACTTATTAGCGACCTCAGGGGACATAGCACTCTCTTGGACATCCCCTATATACCCGCAAATCTACTCAAACGATACGTCAGTCAATCCCCTTGGAAAACCAATCACCGAAGATCAAGACGCTTGGATCGGATCCCTGGTCACCATCGGAGCTGTCGTAGGCCCTTTTGCCCTTTGGTTACGTTGCACAAACTTTCGGCAGGAAAGTAGGTCTCCTATCCATAGCGATACCTCACATAATTTCGTATTTGACCATGGCGTTTGCAACGAACGTTTACATGCTTTATTTTGGTAGAATTACAGCAGGATTAGCAATGGGCGGTGGATATGCTTTATTACCGATGTACATCGCTGAAATATCACAAGACTGGAACCGAGGTATGCTCTCTCAAACCTTAAACGTATTTTGGGCCATAGGTAACTTCATACCGTACTCTATCGGTCCCTTCATGTCAGTTTTTAGTTTTAACGTAATACTGGCGTGTATCCCTGCGACATTTTTCTTCGTATTCTTATTGGTCGGACCAGAAACGCCGTATTATTTGCTGAGCATCAATAAGGCCAAAAGAGGCGGAGAAGTCATTAATGCTGCTTAGGTCAACTAATAAGGATCGCATCCAAAAAGAGCTGGAGCACATAAGAGCGAATCTGAAAATAGAAGAACGGAAATATTTGGGATATATTTAGGAAAAGAGAATTGAGGAAAGCTTTGGTGATATGCATAGTTTTAATAATAGCGCAAGAGGCGTCTGGTTTCTGCGCCATCTCGTTCTATTTGCAACCTATTTTCGAAGCTGCAGGTACAGGACTTTCTCCCGACATTTCGGCGTTGATTGTGGGATTTGCGATGCTCGTCTCCAGCTTTATTGCGCCATTGTTAATAGACAGAATTGGTAGAAAAGTTCTAACCGTTTATTCGTGTTTTGGAATGTTTTTGTCATTATTAATGTTAGGAACCTTCTTTTACATCCAAGATTCCACTAATCTGAGCTCCGATTCGATATTTTGGATGCCTATTTTTAGCTTGATATTCTACATATTCTCTTACAACTTTGGCATTTCGTCTGTCCCTTGGACCCTCTGTTCCGAAATGTTTCCGAGCGATGTAAAGCAGTATTCTGCCGGAACTGTCTCTAGTATCTGTTGGATAACCTCCTTCGTCGTGACGAAGTTTTTCAACGATATGAACTATACCATGGGAAGAGCTGGTACTTTCTGGTTCTTCGGTGCAACTTGCCTAACTGCTGCAGTGTTTAGTATAGTTTTTGTACCCGAAACCAAAGGAAAGAGTTTTAACGAGATTCAAGACTTGTTAAAATATAAGGGGAATATTTATTTTGAGAAATACGCACCAACTCGACAATTTTAACTGGGGTTAAACATTATCCTTTACAAGGAATTAACACATAGTTAGGTACATACATTAGCCTTTGACGAATTAATAAAATGAGATTAACTTGTTGAATTAATTGAATTAGTTGAACTGAAATTTATTTT
The DNA here is from genome assembly GCA_029963805.1 of Aromia moschata. Taxonomy (NCBI): domain Eukaryota; kingdom Metazoa; phylum Arthropoda; class Insecta; order Coleoptera; family Cerambycidae; genus Aromia; species Aromia moschata. Next base: position 159,222 of record JAPWTK010000776.1, on the reverse strand, counting down.
TTTATCATCTATACAATATACATGAATTAATTACTCCTATGAAGTTATTCACCTAATTTTTAATTAAACTTATCAAACGAAATTTTATATTAATACCCAAATATTGGGTTGCATGTATTTCTCTAATAAATTATATTTTGAGAACAAAAATGTATAAAGATAATAAGACTGAAGCTGAATAAACGAATTATGTATTGGTATTAGAAAAGACACTAATTATTTATCGATTAACGTTTAGTATTAAGATGTAAATTTCAGAGATCTCTATTTAAGAAAAATGGATAATAAAACTATGAGCTATTATTTTTATAGCACTTTTTTGACATAAAAATGATTTTTTATGAATTAATGCTTTTAATGTATTGCTACTTATCTTATTTATCGTTGTTTAGTTAAAGATATATCTACATATTGTTGATAATTTGTTTACAACATATTTTCTTTGACGCTCTCAATAATAAAGTTATATATTTGATGATTATACGGAAATATTTTATTTTTCATTTTTTGTTTTTTGGTAATCTTGGCAGTCACTAGGTAACATCAGGCATTGTCCTGGCTGGATGCCACCAACGCACTTGGTGGACTTCAGGCCATTGGAAGACCATATATATTTTCATCTCCAAACACTTATCAAAATACGTATTATTGTTTGTTTTTCAACTCTACAACCTAAAAAAGCTGAAAACCTGTGTACTTGCAGATTTTGTCGGTATGTATAAGATGTAGCAAATTTTCAATTCAAACAACAAAAATGTGTACTACCCCCTTTTTTCCCACACTCAAAACCGATCTAACTAAAAAAGAAACACATATATAAAATTCAATATAAAAACCAAACTATAATCTTCACTAAAGTGATGAAGGAAATCCATGCTATTTACATATGTAAAGATATCTACATCCAATGAATCTACCCCTGACATAAAGATTTACATATGTAAAGTAAATAAAATCTAAAAAAATCAGTCGCAATGCTTTATTATCATATTCTGGATCTATCACATGAACGTTTTATCTGCAAGCGTCAAAAAACGCTTGCGTGCGTCATCTACATTTCAAGTTTGATTTTTGTCAGTCCATTATGAAAAAATAACTTTTTTATCTTCAAGGCTACTTTTAGCTGCATATTCCCAAAATAAACATATTTTCATGACCACTCCCCAAGCAGCCTAATACACAGCATACGGTTACATTTTTTTGTGCCTGGATTTTTCAATATCTACGTGCACTTGCAAAAATTAACATGTACCTCTACGTTAAGAACGAACTATAAATTAATATAACATGCGTAGCTGACAATGCAACTTATGTATAATGCAGATTAAAAAGTAAAGGGGCCCTACGAATATCTACGTACATGATAAATATCGCTGCAGAAATAAAAGTAACAACTATACACCATAGGAAATTGCACCATTACATATTGGCGATACATGTGTAGAAGAGAATAAGTTAAAAGACACCAGTAAGGACAGACAAAGACAGTTAGATGCACCAGTGTTTCACGCTTGTGTACGTATGATGTAAAACGTTACCTGCGCGTTAACAGAAACTGGAATGTGGAGGTGGAGAGACACCGCCCATCACCTAACGAATTTGAGTGAGTCGGACTCAGTACTTTTTCGCAGCAATGAGGGTGTACATCGACTTAGCTGTATGAAACGAAATTCTTACGTAATTCTGACTTAAAATTATCCCATACACTTAAAAGAAGTGTACGAACATAATTGTATTTATTTTCAAATTTTTGTATTCCTTAACTAACCGGTCTGCAAGAAAATAAAATTGAAGTTCTATAAAAACTAAAAATATATAAATATAAATCAACCCGGTTATAAGACGAAAGAAAGAAAAAATGACTATTGAATAAGTGGTTCAAAATGTCGCCCCTTTGTTCTTCGCAAAACCCTGGTCTATCGTAAAACTCAGTTCTTACGCGTTCTTAAGCGTAACAATTTAGGACTTGTTAAATATTTAAATCCGGAAAAAGTTTTTTTTATTTGTAAATATTTGTTTGCATGTAAGGAACCGTTTATAAAAAATATCCCAACGATGGAATCGCCTAAAATACCAACTGCGTACGCAAGGAATACTCAAGTGCTTTTTTTCCGTAGACCAATAACGATGTAATAATTCAATTCACACGTGCGCATTATAATTTATGGGCGGGGCGTCCCGCCTACATATTTTATTGCTACCCTATCACGAAAGACAGAGAATAACGCCCATAGAATTTTAAAATGACATGTCAGTCTGGCAACTATGGATATAATATTTCTCTGTCAGTTCCTCTATCTGTCAGAGTTTATTCTTTTCTTATTTATTAATGCTCGGCTTTGATATCTTGCACTTTCCTAACCGGTATACTACAAGCTGGCAAATACTACAAGTTGGCAAATCAGCTGACCACAGAAATAGCACACTCAAATTTAAAACAGTTTTCTTAAAGAAACTCGAAGTACATATTAATGTGTTTGTTACTAAACTTACGCCTAATAAAGACCATTTATTATTATTGTTGCGAGCGCATGGCCAGTCCGCCGCTGCCTCGATACCAACTGACCGAAGCAACCGATGGCCTATGCCGACGTAAACAAGGTCACCTCGAAGCATCGCGAGAACTTCGATAATAAACTGGGGTTCATCTAACCTGTTCTCACAACTATCCATGACACATATAAGTAGCCTCAGTAACGGCGGGGAGACAGTCTATCTTTGAAATAAATTACGCGTGTCGGTCTTCGTACAACTATCGAATATAAATTGTATAAAAATAAATTAGTATTAGTAATAGTGTTTAAGCCGTATTTGTATTTGTTAAATAAACGGTGTTGGTTGAAAGTGCGAGTTTAAATTTTTCACACCTTACGAACCCGTAGTAAACAAAACGTTACATTATTATTATTATATTAACAAAGTAATTTATATACAATGAAATATATAGGCGAGACTTACCTATATTAAACCAGTTCGTAAATTGAACCATACATCTATTTTCTCTAAATCGAGTAACTATCTCCATTTATCAGGGAGAATCTACGATGTACTGCTGGTAGACGCTTTTCCTAGAATCCTACTTTATTTTATGAAAGGTATTCAGTAGTGCGCTGTATCTTCTAGTTTCTGTCAACTTTCATCTGTTTTCAATTGTTTTCCTATTTTATTTAATAAATATTTTGAAAACGGATAATTGTAAGTAATATGCTTTGTGTACATAATTATAACATGTATATGTCCACAATTTCCAATTCAGAATTATTGGTTTTTACAAAAATAAGGTTAGTAAGGTGTTGCCTATATTCATATATAACTAATTCATGTATCCTAAACTGAACCGGTTCAATTTAGGCTACTGTGCTGAAACCTCCTCTATGGCTATGTTAAAACGTGGCAAATATGGTTACAATATAACAGCTTATAATGTGGCTGAATTGCTAGGTAAAACTTATGGCAAAGCCACAGTTATTGTAGTTATAAGTGAAAGTGCTTTTAAAGGAGCCGCGATTTGGCCTCCCCATCGCAACAGATTCGGAGATCATGTGTTTATGTGCTCCATCTACTGCAATAGGTTCGCAGACTAACGAAAATAAAGATGACAATGACGCATGTACTGGAAATTCTAAACTGAATGACGATGCGATTCAACTTTCCAGGTGATCTCTTCTTCCACACCAATCTGCTAGTAGTTTCGCTTGTACCTCGCAATCAGCTACCATTTCTGTCTGTATGTACGGAATTTCTGAGCCTTCTAATAATGTACCGGGTGATCGATTTATCATAGAAAGTGAGTTTTTCTCGGAACGGAAACCTTCACTCAAATTTAAGGGAAAAAATAAAAAATATATCTTAACGACGCTCAGCGTCGCGACGCCTCAAAAAATTTGTTTCAGCAACATGCATTTTTTACTTTGCCATTACAAAGATATAGGGGAATGTTGTCAGGGTTGGGCCACTGTCTAGGTTGCGCCACGGCTATTTCTCGTATACGACACGTGCTGTCATCTGTGTTTATAGCGTGGAATTATTATTATCGATGACAAAAAACTTTTTTAGAGCATGCTTGTCACGGAGATTGTCTGAAAAAAGTTGTGTGCCTTCGTCTTGTTTTCGGTAGTCCTAAAAGTTTTGTAATAACTGTGAAAAACAATTCAAAACTTGGACAAAAACGATGTCACCGCCAAAGTAAGTATATAGATCCATTATGGGGTTATCCATTAACAAGTTCCCAAAGGAAAAAATGTACTCCCTAACCTGTTTGCCTGTAGTGTTTAGCGATTGAAAAAACCGCTTGTAGTCTAGATTGGGCCACTAGTGTAGTCAGAGTTGGTAACAAGTAAAATAACCTTCTTAAAGAAAAGTCCGAAAAGTAAAATAAAAGTCTTGAGCCAGTTTTTCGCACCGCAGAACATAATATAATGATAAATATTACGAGATTTTAAGAATGAATTAAAAAACAAAATAAATTCAACAGAATAAAAATCATAACAGCAAAATAACAATAATAGAATAAAAATAAAAATAATAATAATAATTAATAACAAAATAACAAATAACAATAACGAGCTCGCCCCACCGAAAAAAACGCAAAAACAACCCTCTTCGGATGACAATCTAGATCAAGACTTCTGTATTATTTGTTTGGAACCGATACCCTTGAAACTGAATCACAACAATTCCATCGCGTGCATTGAATGTAAGAGAGACGTGCACTTGAAGTGCGTCAAACTCTCAAAAAGTTATTTTATATGCCGAAATTGCGATTCCGATTAATGTTCTCATGAAGATTTCTCATGAAAGTTATGTAGAATTGAATGAAAAACAATAAAAAGCGACATATTTGTTCATAAAAAATTACTTTCGTACATATTTCGTCGATATTCACAAGTAGCCCAACCTAGGCTGCAATGGCCCAACCTAGACTACTTTTTTATTTTTCGTTTTGTCAATAACTTTTTTTTATAACATGCAACAATTCGCCCTAATTAAAAGTTTCTTATGACTGCCCAAACTTTCAAATAATACGTCAACGTTGAGAATATTCGAATATAAACAAAAGATACAGGGCAAAGTTAAAAAGTGGCCCAACCCTGACGACATTCCCCTATTAATTGTGTGTTCTTTTTTATTATTTTTTTTTTTTCGTATCTTGAATATTTAAAAAGTTATAGTCGATTTATTATTTAGTGCAATATCTGTTTTTTCTCGTAAGCTGCAAGCTAAATGAATATAATTTATGTATAAGAATGTATCAGTTTACTTGCTTTTATTAAAAATTAAGACGGAAATAAAAAATATAGCATGATGCTAAGCATCGCGACGCCAAAATCTTTTTTAAAAAAATACCTACCTGTTTTTTTATACTTTCTTTATTTCTAACGTTATGGCCGATTTCCCGATGAATGCTTTTATTTACAACAAAAAATATGTATATGTATTAAACCTATATTTTGATAGCTGAAATATTGTATAATTTATAATAAACAAATATCTTTAGATATCTCAACAATAAATAATGTATTTACAAATTAAAAATTTATTAAAACAACCAGAAAAATTGATTATTTAACAAATATTCAATAATAAATGAAGCGTGCATTTCCATAACGGTGTAAGTGCCAAATTACAAATTTTTCAGGCGGAAGGAAAAACATGTTTATATAAAAAAAATTTATATTTGATACTTGGATTGGAATATAATAGGATAATTGGATAAATTGGAATATAATAGCTTTAGGGATATTATATGATAATAGCATATCGTAAAGCTATAAGTAACAAAGGGTACGTTAAAAAATAAATAGAAACTTAAATATAATGCCAAAACATTGTAACTGCCAACGGAGATGCAAGTAAAAACGTTGTATTACAATTAAAAACTACTTTCTATAGTAGAAATTCGACCCGCATGTGCTACTTTTTCTTCAAAGTACTGCTTCGCTTCAACGGGAAGTTATGGGAGCATTTTTCCATATCGGCTTTGAATTATTTATTTCAAAACGCAACAACCATCACCACGAAAATAAAAAGACCCGACACACTGAAGCGTCTGCATGTAACAGAATTGCATTGCGGAACTTACAACGTTATGACTTGCACAACTACTATAGCCCCACTTTTCCCGCGTTCGGTAAGGGATTGAGCGCAAAGTAAATTTTTAGGATATAAAACATGGCACTAACAATTGATTTATCAAGAAAAATCCATATGGGGCATATTGGCACTTACAACGTTATGGAAATGCACGCTTCAAATATTCATATGCAATATGTTATTTAAGCACAACTCGTAATATTTTCTTAGTTCATTAGAAGTTACTTTTCTGAAAATATTTCCACCAAATTCAGCACAGGCAGCAGTAATTGTTTGCTTCAAATCAAAACACAAATTGTTTTGTGCACAGCCCATTTGTCTTTATTTGAATGCAAAGAATAATAACAATCACTTTAATAAATAGGTATGTATTTACTTAAAATTTTACCAAAAACTGATCGTCCCACATACTTTCCCAGTTAAATCCTGGTAATATTGAAAGTTAAATACAGTTTATTACTCAATTCTTATTTGCATCAGAAGAAGTCCTCAGTGGTGTGAAATTTAGAAATGGATTATTTAATAAATTGATAATATTTTTAAGCGGATGTTTTGGTAGACCAAATAAGATTTCGGGGATCATTTTTTAAATAATGAAAATAAAAAGAGTACAAAATATCAAAAACTTGTACGAATTATAAAGAAGGTTTATTGATAAAAAAAATCGAGGCGTCGCGTCGCGATGCTTAGCATCATTTACTATGAACATCGTTAACAAGCTATATTTTTTATTATTGTCTTAAAAGGCGGAAGCTTCTGGCTTTAGTTTTCTAAGCTTTAGTTTAAGAAACTAAACTTGGTTTAGTTCTCATATTTGCGAAAAAAATCAACAGTTTCTTTGTCCTCATCCTCAAATACATCTTGAAAATCCTGGTTTATGTGTAAACAAATTTATAACAAATGAAAAAATTAATAAGCTACTAATAACAATATTAAACTTTTAACAATAAAAAAAAGGTATCAGGACCTAATATTTCATTAAACAACAGGTATCCAAAGGGAAGGTATACTTTGGATAACTGCAGTAAAACAAGATAGTATACTGGCTATTAGTCACTGGGAACGTTCGATGGGTATGCTGTTCTTCTGCATAACATCCCACAATTCGCGCAAATTTGAATATTTATGAGGTCTTACAGCGGTAGCAAGGTCTTCTCAAAGGTTCTTGAAAGTATTAAGATCTGAGCTTTGAAGACGCCCCGTGAAAACTTTGTTTCTCCTGTAACCACATTTTAACACTGCACACCTTGTATTTCAATTAAAGTGGCATGTTCTATTATAGTTCTACTATTCTGTTATAGTCCTATGTCCTATGACTTCCTCTATTATAGTTTTATACTTGTACTGATCTAGGATCCCAACAATTTCAGACAGAGGCCTGTACCAAACCAAGACCTGAACCAACTTCTCAAACGAGTATACTACCCCTCCGTGTTTTACACTTTTAACTGTATACGAGTACATATAAAGTATAAAGGATTAAATTCTTGTTTTCCAGAACGTCATACATCACATTTAACATCTGAATATTCCCACTTTAAAACAATAATTTAGTAATCACATCACAGCGACATATATTGGCAAAATGATAGAGAGGTAAATATACAAAATGCGCAAACTTAACGATCTCATTCGTATCTTTTGCAGTTTAAAAGTTACCTATCAATGTAATGTATCATATAAAGACTGCACAATGTTGTTCCAAAAGCCCTCGATAACATTCAAAACTGCAATTTAAATAATATTCTCATATGTGGTTACTACAGTTAAACAGTCAGGCTCAACAGTTTTTAAATACGCCCTACTTTTAAATTATCGTCAACATTATCTTCAAGGCATTATATTTACAAAAGTATTGACGTAAAAGATGTTCCTTAAATAAATGACGTAACTTCCAATCTTATACCAGGGGTTGAAGGGAGTATTTTGTCAAATTTTCATTTCTTACCCCTATCTCAAAAATTTGAGGGTGTATTGACTTTTTTGAGGTTGGATTCGAATTCAATGTCGAAAAATACATGGGGTTACTAAGGTCAATATCCAGGATCATGATTATTTTTTTTTTTGTATTTTTTTATATAATTCTTATTCTATTTATAAACTAAATATAAAGAGCACTATTGGCACATTTGTGGTGATCTCAAGATTCTCACTATAATTTTGGGTCAGCAGTCAGGATATACTAAGTTCCCATGCTTTAGGTATATGTTTATTGGATAGCAGAAACGTGGTACCTAACCATTATATCAAATTAGATTGGCCTGCCAGAAGAACACTAAAACCTGGATCAAATAATATCATCGCGGAGCCAATAGTAGAACAATCTAAAATCCTCCTCGCTCCCCTTCATATCAAACTTGGTTTGATGAAACAATATGTTATACCATTAGATCAGGAGGATTTCCAGAAATAAAGAGATACATTTCCAGAAATATCTGGCGCTAAATTGAAAGACGGAATATTTGACGATCCTCAAATCCGCACAATGTTGAAAGATGAAGTATTCGTATTTAGATTACTTCCCAGAAAATCTTAGAGATTACAGCGAAGAAAGAGCAAGGAGAAAGATTTCATCAAGATATCAGGGTAATTGAATGACGATATCAAGGTAGATGGAATATAAATATGATGACAGACTTCTCTTGGGCGTTAAAGAGAGGAAGTCCGAAGAAGCGAAAGCGAAACTCACTTCACATATCATTTAAAAAAAAAAAGGGTGAGGCAACACAGACGATAATACGATACGAATAATGATAAGATCATAATTTGCCAAATGGAACACAGGCGTCCACTATTGTTCTCTGGGTTATGTGATAATAATGGAAGCTTCTCTGGTCTGTTGTCAGCAGTCTCCCAGGTCATGTTGTCATTAGATTCTGGTTTACTACTAATAGGAGTCCTGCGAGTTACGTGTTTATTGTGGAAAATATCACGAGGCTAGAAAACGACGAGATTTTCCGAACCAAGCTTTGTTACTGATAGATTTCCCAAAGTCTCCAAACTTGTTTTTAATCTCTGTTATAGTGTTATAATGGCTCTTTGCTCACAGCCGTTACTCATATTTAATTTTCTGATTATAGCATTAGCACAAAAATGTTATAGGATTATAAATTTTATAATTTGAGCTCAGAATTCTTACATTCCATAGTAAATTTTACAAATCTGTGGCTTTTATAAGGTGCTTTCCGATTTTAGCGAACAATCTTTGACGTGCTGGATCTAAACTAAATTGAGTTTCAGCGGCAAAAAATACATGGAAATATGATTGATGGGCATGCAACATATTTTATTTCGTGGGTCTGTGTAATCGGTTACATATTTGTAATGTGAATTATATTGTAGACGATTATAGTTATTTTCAGTGCCCGATTACTAATTAAACAAATTAGGCAGCTGCTTAGAGACCCCGAGGTTTTACAAGGACCCGAGAGAAGCAGTCGCATTTAGAAGCCTCACAAACTGATCTGCGAGTAGGCCCTATTGCCATCACTGCCTAAGGGCCTCCAAATCATTAAGTTGGCTCGAGTTATTTGAAGTTTGTACTTCATACAATAAAAATTATATTGTCCAACTTTGCGCCAGTAGTTAACGGAGTAAAGTCCACGGTCTTGGTATTATTTTGTAATTCTTATGTTGATGTTATGAACTATACACATACATATAATGCACTTTCAATACAATGTGTTTTGTTCAAGTTCACGTTGGGTGTAATCGAAGCCAATAATAGCATTGGATCGGGTGCCTTATTCATATTTGTAATATGTATTTGCAATATTATTTTGTAGAAAGTCATAGTTACTTTGATTGCTTCATAAACTTCATAAAATAAAAATTGTATTACCCCACTTTAATATATTGTTTATATATTATCGATATTATGGACTATAGCCAGTGACACGAGAGCCAAAATTAGTACCCTAAACTAAAATTCAAGGTAATATATTTTTAGATGAATCATGAACGAACATCAATGATAAATGTATGACCGAGTGGTTTATTTATCTCAATGAAAGCAAACGAATTTCTCTCAGCACTTCTGTACTTTTGATGTTGTTGGGGTCCTGTGATAAGATTATATTTTCAACAAATCTAATAATCTGTGAATGAATAATAAGCGCTAAAAAATAATATATCTTATTTATCCGAGCCCAAACAACAATGATTTTTTTGGTGAAAACAGCGGGTACCGATTTGAGAAGACATTGTAGGGTAATATTCCATTAGCTGTCAGTGAAATAATATTAGACAAACGATAATTTCTGCGGTTTTTGAAGCATATAATAAAAATGTAGAAACACTCTAGCAAAAAAAAATTAATTTTAATTTGATACACACCCATCACTTCCAATTTCATCGAGAGTTACATCGATTTTAAAATTTTAAATACAACACCCCCTATATTTTTACATACATAAGATCTACGGGACAGAATTGTTTATAGCAAATTATGCTTTCTTGACTTCCTAAACCCGTTCTTCATTTTTTATATAAAGTGCGACATTTCCATATCAATGGAATGAACCTCACATGATATGCAAGAATGTAATCATGATATTACACCGCCACACAAAAAAAAAGGTTGTCCGAAATGTACATGCGATATGGTCCCCGAAGGTTTTTTCTCGCTGAATACGAATCCGGTGTCAGAATTATTCCATCACCGTTCAAGCTTCGCAAATGCTGAAGAATTTTAATTGATTTTCCAACTAATGTACTTGTGTATGTGTGTTATAGTTCCAGTATTTTGTCCACTGAACACGAATCCGCACTTTCAGTACTTTGCTTCAGTCTTCAGCACTTAAGATAGATGGTGCAATTTTGATACCACATTTGTGTTCAGTGGACAAAAATACTTTGGAAACTATATATTACATGAAGTACAGCTCATTATGGAGAATTCATTTCTTCATTTTTTTCTGAAGGTTCTTCAGCATTTTGCTGAAGATTGGAGGGTGATGGATGATCAGTTCTGATACCGGATCCGTATTCAGCGGGAAAAAATACTTCGGAAACCAAATATTGCGTGTACATTTCACACATTTTTTTGTGGCGGTGTTATTTAAAAATATACTTCAGCTCCTGCGAATTAGAACACATAATCAAAGCTGCTGCAATATGAATTACGTTTTCGTATTTATTTTCAATCGACAATAACCTTTGAACAACCAATGTGCATAAAAAAATGTTCGCAACAAATACACTAACATGACATGACCGAAACGGTTAAATAATAATAATCTAAGGGCCGGTACTTTTACATCTGGTTAAGGCCGGATTAACTAACCAGACGATAAGACTGAAAATGTAAATAGACATTATATATTAAACTGTACACGTTTTCAGAGTCTTAGCGTCTAGTTAGTTAATCCGGCCTTAACCGGGAGTAAAAGTACCGGCCCTAAACAGGTTGTTAAATAGAAAGTTAGTGTATTCTTATGTACAGGGGTAGTTACCTAAAACTGACACCTCTTTTATATCTCTTAAAGTTTTATCTAATCCTAAAAGTCAAAAAAGGTTGTTACACGATGTTTTATGAATTATTAAGCTGGGTCCAAACCGCTGTGATCTGTGAAGTGACAAGGGACACCTAAGATAAATAGCCTCTGTATAATTTAGAATAATTCAATTTAGAATACTTAACTATAGTCCAGTCTGGGGGACTAACTAAGTTTGGTGCAGCTACTCGAATTCAAAATTTTTTTTTTGCATTGTGTTCTATGAACCTCTAAGGTCATTCGTGACTCTCAACCAACTTGGCAAACCCCCTCAGACCACCCCTATTCTATAAAACACACCCCATTCTCACCATCATTTTTAGAGTGGTATTTAATTTTTGAAAAAAATGACAATTAAACATCGAAAATAAGTTACAGGGGGGTTTTTTGGGTCGCTGATCATGAATCGATGTCATTTTCCCGCAAAATTCATGCCACGGCTGGGAAAACTGGAAAATTGGGTGACTTTTGCGGAAATTTAATATTGTTCACGCGATTTTACGTCAGAAATATCAGCACGTTATGATACGAATACGAAAAATCATGTAATTTTCCGGAAAACTGGAAAGACAATTTTCAATTTTATAAAATAATGTTGCCTTAGGGTTTTTGGGGCGCTATCTGACGATTCATTTTCCGGGAAAATTTATCCACGACCGGGAAAACTGGAAAATTGGGTCACATTTGCGAACATTGAATCATTGTTCACGCGATTTGCGTTGTTTACGTCATAGTAGGAGAGCTGGTGGACATTTTGGGAAGTATTTTAGGCAATGTGAAAAGTTGCTCAAAACTTCCTTTAGTGTTACCTAAATACAAAAATAAGACCTGGCCGATGGGTTAGGGGCTTAAGCACCATTTTTTTTAAGCAAATAATTTTTGAAAAAATAGCACATAGTTTTAAATTTTAAAATTTAATATTTAAAAGTTGAAATATCAAAAAGCCAGATCATTTACCGGTCAAAGTTTCACTTTCAAAATTAATTTTTCAAGAAAACGAAAAATGTACTTGAGGCACTTTGAAATTTTTGTAGGCGTGACTAAAAATAGTTATTTACAAAAGACAGGTCGTTTCGGTGGGACATTTTACCCGCAGGTGATGAGACTGTTCAACGAGAGAGGGAGTGGGAGTTTGGGAGAGAACCGTATATCAGCACTTCTCAAGAGGAATACAAGTTATGCTCCCGCACATTACCCGTTTTAAAATTTTGAGTATTTAAAACGTTTTAAAACTTTTAGACTACGAAAACTAACATTATTTATGGGTATATTAAATAAAAAAAAACAAACAAAACAAAATATGCCATACCTTGTGGGGAAAGAGGCACAAGAATTTTAGATGAAGTGTCATGATATTTTTTCATTAAAGCTGGGAACTTTTTGTAAAATGGGTATGATAACCGTTTTTTAAGTTGGAATTGGTTGGTAAAATAATGTAATAGTCTTTAAAGTATTAGAGCTTTTGTCAAATAACACACACTTTTTTCACATAATTTCACTATCCATTGCAAAAACCGACAAAAAGGACTTTTATAAAAACACGTGTTAGATAAATACGTTGAGTATACGACAGAACGTTTTAAATACTCCAAAATTCTTACAAACGACCGCACGAATGCTTACAGCTGCCGATATACGTCTCTCCCATTTCAACTTGCGCACCGCACTTACTCCCCATTATTGAACATTCTCACTCACCTGGCGGGTAAAATGTCCCACGAAACGACCTGTGTTTTTGTAAGTAACTATTTTTAGTCACGAATAATACCCTACAGAAATTTCAAAGTGCCTCAAGTACATTTTATGATTTTTTTTTTTGAAAAATAATTAATTTTGCAAACGTCTGGCAAATTTTTTATCCGGTTAAATTGGCTTTTTGATTTTTCAACTTTAAATATTAAATTTTAAAAAAATCTAGTGCCTCAAGAACATTTTTTCATTTCTTGAAAAATTTAATGGCTTAAGCCCCCTAACCCATCAGCCAGGCTGATTTTTGTTTTAGGTAACACTAAAGGAATTTTGAGCAACTTTTCACATTGCCCACCTAACCAGCCTTAGACTATCATAAAGATATCCGCGTATAAATTAAGATTATGGTACCTATTAAGGTATTAAGTTGAGGTTCCCGCGCGAGGACCGTCCGCTCACACGGTTTTCCCAATTTTATAACAAAGATTTTTTTTTTTTATTTTTATCAGGTAAACAAAAGAAATTTTTTAAGAGACCAGGTAAATAAAATTGGGTACAAAAGATTTTTTATAACCTGCGGTCCTCGTACTGAGCAGGATTACTATGCAACGACGAGAAGTAGGAGGACCGTTTTTATACGGGCCTGAGGGCGGCCTGTACTCAAAGATTTATTTTATGATGGATATTTTTATTGGGACCTTTTATTAGCCGGTCAGTACGTATCATAAATTTTAGCTGCCGTTGTACCTTTGAGTATACAGATCTGGAATTTTTATTTGGAAGCGCTGGAGATTCTATTACATGCATTTCCAATGCTTGGAATATTGGTAGGGGTCGTAGCAGAAGATGGGCGGAGCAGATGTCATACGTAATGTAGGTAGTTTCCCCTACAATGTCTAAGTTGACAAACTGACGAAATCGGTAATCGGTGGCAGTGATGGAAAAGCGAGACGGAAATCGAAGTACAGCGTTGCCAGATACTGCGATGTTTACGTTTTAGATGGGCCACTCATTTGGGCGGTTTATTGCATAAGTTGCGTTTTTTTTTTTGGTGATTTCTGATCTAAAGTAAAAAATCGATCATAATGACTAGTCAGTTACTATTTTTAAGTGCTATGCCGCTGGTTTGTTGGCTTGGTAACACGTAATTTCTAATAAAACATGAGTATATATCACTTATTTATAAGATTAATTTTGAATGAAATATATTTTAAACAAAACATTTTGCAATATGGTACCTTTAATGAAACAGTTACACACTTTTATAAATAAAAGAAAATCTTAAACTTTTTTGAAATACCTTAATTTCAGCAATTTATGATATAAAATTCTCAGTCAGCGCCCCAAAAAAACCCAATTGCGACTTATCACACAATCATTTCGATAAAATTGAAAAATTGTCAGGTTTTCCGGAAAATTTTCATAGTTGTCCAAAAAAATGTACATGATTTTTCGTTATTCGTTATCATTATACGCTGCTGGATATCTTTATGACTTAAAAAAACACAAATCGCGTGAACAATGATTAAATTTCCGCAAAAGTGACCCAATTTTCCAGTTTTCCCGGCCATGGCATGAATTTTCCGGTAAAGTGACATCGAATTCATGATCAGCGCCCCAAATAACCCCAATAGCGAATTATCACATTTTAAATGAAATATATTTTAAACAAAACATTTTGCAATATGGTACCTTTAATTAAACAGTTACAAACTTTTATAAACAAAAGAAAATCTTAAACTTTTTTTGAAATACCTTCATTTTATCATTAATTAAATGTTAATTTCAGCAATTTATGATATAAAATTCTCAATCAGCGCCCCAAAAAACCCCTATAGCGACTTATCACACAATCATTTCGATAAAATTGAAAAATTGTCTTTCCAGGTTTTCCGGAAAATTTTCATAGTTTTCCAGAAAATTTATATAATTTTTCGTTATTCGTTATCATTATACGCTGCTGATGATTGAATGATTGAATGATGAAAATGATGAAAGATGATGAAAAACAATGATTACATTTCCGCAAAGGTGACCCAATTTTCCAGTTTTCGCGGCCGTGGCATGAATTTTCCGAGAAAATGAATCGGATTCATGATCATCGATCCAAAAAAACACCTAGAACGCACCTTCGATGCTTAATTGTCATTTTTCAAAAATTAAATACCACTCTAACAATGAGGGTGAGAATGGGGTGTGTTTTATAGGTCTGAGGGGTTTGCCAAGTTTGTTGGGAGTCACGAATAAACCTTAGAGGTTCATAGAACATGATGCAAACAAAAAAATTTGAATTCGATTAGCTACACCAAACTTATTTAGTTGGCCTAATTCCCCAGCTCACAGACTAGATTAATAATAAAAAAATCAAAACTAGAGAGTAAAAATAAAAAAAAAGTGTAAAGGTCGGTATCCATTTGTGTCAAATACCCCGTAACGTAACACCGAACATGATATGGCCTGTTGCAAAGACGACACGGTTCGTTACAAAAGGTTGTGTAGTTTTGGTCGTATCAGTTACATTGTACAAGTGATGACTCGGCAAAATTAGTCGCTTAGACACATGTCGAACTGATTACGCTTAACATGCAACAGATGTCCGTCTCCATTATCTACATTTAACGTAACATGTTCGGTGTTACCTTACGGGGCAGCTATCCATTTCCATTTGAAACAAATGGAACACCCAGTATTATTTTACTTAAAAATATTATCCGTAGTTTTCTGATCCCATAAATGTATGATTATTATATGACATGCTTCAACCGTTATCGAGATATATGGAGACAATACATCTTGTTTTTATAATTGTGTATTAGCTGTCCTGATTTATGTACATATGTATGAGTACGTATGTTAAACTTGCAAATACCTATTGTGTTAAATGCATAACAATATATCTCGACTTATCTCGAAAACAGCTGAAGTAGCCATACAATAATCATACATTTCTGTAATCAGAAAACGGAAAACATGTTGTTTGGTTTATTTTGCATTTATTAACCCGTCCGCGACGTCCATGGAGCGAGACGAAGTCCGAAGGAAAAACGCAACCGAACGGAGACGGTGCACGCTTGACGCCACCGAAAACCAATCGCCGAGCTGAGCTGAGGGCATAGAAACGTTTCAAGAAGCCCGCCGTCAGTGGACTCATCAGTCGTACCCCCGACAAGGGTTTCACAATTCGATTCCTTTTCGTCAATAAAACGCTTCAAAAACAAATGCTTTTGCTTCAATTCAAACGCAAGTAAAGTAAACAAAAATACAGTCCACTAACAAATAAACAAATAACATATGTTTAAGTCAAACAGTAGGTACCTACACGACGCAGGATGTTCTAATTCAAAAAAAAATTCGAACCCTTACAATAGAATGCAGGCTTTCACGACTGTTGTCCAATGGTGAAGATATTTATTTTTCAAGGTTTCTAAAGACTGTCTTTAGAAACCTTCTGAAGAAGCTGACAGCATGATCAGCGAAACGTCAAGTCAATTTAGACAACCGCGGCAAAACCCGGAAGAAATAACTTCACCATCAAACCCTTACAATTTGAGTTTTTTAAATTTGTATAAATATTCGTAAAAAAACGTGTAAAACCTTTTTTGAATTTTTTGATTCGTTTAACAGAACACATTTATACATATGTAGGGTCAGTTGGGGTAATAGTAAACAAGGGGTAAAAGTAAACAGGTCAGTAAGCTGTAATCAGTTATAATGCGAGGAGCCGCCACACTTGCTTTATTCAATCTCATGTAAATCGTGAAACTTTTTGCATCGAGAGTTTTTCAAAGTTCGTTTATGTTACAACTTGCAATTATTTTATGATTTTGGTTGTGTCAAATCAGTATAAACATTCAGTGTGTTAATAATTTCTAACAGGTAAGATGGTTTCTTTGGTAAATGCCTATTACTGTGATTCTAATTGACTAAGTGGCGCGCATAAGAAAATTAGGTTATGTTGCATGTGCTTTTCACGTAGTGTTTACATTTGCCCCAGAATATTCTCATGAAAGAGGCAAATGTAATGTGGTGGGGGAAATGTGAACACGTATAGTAATTATTTTTCTAATATTTTCAGTTATAATGGTCCGAAAGTATATTAGAAAAAGGCCTATTGTTCAAAGATACTCTGAGGCAGATTTAGTAAATACAGTAAATCATGTACAAAATCGATATAAAAGCTATAGGGAAGCCCAGGCCACATAAAATGTTCCCATTTCTGTGATTTATCTGAATCAAGGGAAAAAGGGGAATGGGAAAGGGAAAAAAATCCATTGAAGGTCACAACTGGTGGTCGTCATTCTGTGTTACCTGAAAATGTTGAAATGGCAATTGAAAATTGTTTAAGAGCGCGCTCGCGTGTGGGTTGGCCTTGTGATCGCAATGAATTGTGCTCTTTAGTTGGAGAGTATGTGACATTAAAAGGATTAAAAACTCAAGCCTTCAAGAATAGCATACCTGTGTACGCCTGGTACTCAAATTTTTTGAGACGACATCCTACCTTGGCTTTCAAGAAGCCCGAACATCTACAAAAAATCAGAAAATATGCTAGGGGATCCATTCGTCGTCTACGAATTTTATGAAAAAACTTCATGATGTGAAGTTTTCCTGAAACTTCTGAAATGTGGGCTTATTGATGAGGAGAAGGACTGTTTTATATTTAATGCTGACGAAAGCGGCTTTAATCCCTCTAGAGTTCGGACCATAAGGAAAAAGGGAGTACCATTATCTAGGGTATCAGGTGGTTCAGGAAGAGAGTCAACAACTGTCTTAGCATGCATTGCCGCCGATGGAACGTTCCTACCTCCCTTTATTTTGTTCAAAGGTGCCGCAGTCCAGGCCCGCTGAACTTCCGAAAATGCGTATCCGGGCACAATATATGGAGCATCTAAAAATGGGTGGGGGTGGGAGAGCCCCATCTTTAAATAGTTTAAAACTTTATTCATATCACATGTGAATAAGGTTAGAGAAAGACGGGCTATGCCTGAACAGACTGACAGGATACAGCCCCTGGAAAAATGCGTTTTCGGACCTATGAAAACGAAATGGGACAGAATCTTAGTTGACCATGGAAAATCCGAAATGAGAAAATCTTGTACTTAACTAATCAGAAGTTCTCGGAATTGTTAAAAGATGCTTGGGAACAAGGCATGGTTCTTAAATAACATTAAATGCCATGGTCTTAATAAGCATTATTACAGGTTTTGAAACGACGGGTATATTTCCAGTGAATTCTATGAAATTTTCTGAAAAGTATTTCCCAAGAGAAGTCCCAAATTACTACTAAAATATAGAGAACACCAAAGTACTTCCAATCGCAATGGAATAAGCGTTTCTAAATTAATACCGGAACCCTCGTTAAGCTCAAATGACGAGGGATTACTGGAAACAATTGAGTAACCTATATTGGCAGGTGACAATTGTTGACTCCTGTCTGAACTTAATGATTCCACCATAAAAGTTGATACCGCACAGGGGACTTCTAAAGACCTTTCCCCAAATGGTATCATTACTCTATTTTCCAATAAATTGAGTGAACGTGTTGAAAATTCTCCAAAAGCTTCTGCCTGTTCTACTGAAACTCACAGGGTTATTCCACGATTAAAGCAATCCACATATGGAGAAGTTTTAACAACTAAAGAGGGTTCTTTGCAAGCTGAAAGAAGCTGAAGACAAGAAAAAAATAAGCAAAGTAAAGGGAAAAAAATTAGAAACCGTTCGACGAAGACAAATATCGATGAATCTAACCAAGAGAAAAAGAAAAAAAGGAAAAAGAAACATAAACCAAAGAAATGCATTACTTCATCTGAAGAAAACGTGAAGAAATCGATTTGGTAAACGACGACTCTGATGACGACATGCTTTCACTGTCCACATTTAGTGCAGGAAAGTGTGTTGATTATAAGGACGTCAAATGGGAGGACATTACAGATACATTTCTTCTGGAGCAATTCATTGGAGGAGCCAGAAAATCGACGCTTTACAAATATGCTTGTGTAGTAAAAGAAAAAGACGAAGAAGATGGCGAAATTGCAATTATAGGATTGTGAGCCCTTAATAATAATTGTTCTGATTTTTACATTAATGAAAATGTGGAATCCTCTATAGAATTGAACATGGTGGTAGCCATTCTTCCTCAGCCTAAAATGACCTTCCAGCAACATAATATTTTATATTCATTTAGTGGAAAAGTCGATGTCTTTGAGAAGCCATAATTAAGCTAGTACCTACTTACCTAAACGTTTTTCTTTGTATTTTAATGTGAATAAAAATATTTCCACAACATTATTATAACTCATTTGACTTAACATGGGGGAATTGTAAACAACCTAAGTGTAACTTAAATGTATGTGGATTTGTTCCAAGATTATCATTTGTTTCCTATTACCCCATGTATAATAAGGCAAATTTTAAAACAACAAAATGTATTAGTTTACATTTGCCCCGAAGGTTGTTTACATTTGCCTCAAAAAATTTGAAAACTCTTTAAAAAATTGGGGAATTGTAAACATACAATATTTCTGCTATTTAACCTATTCTGTGTTCACAAATAAAATTTAAGTAGAATATGTCATAGAAAATTACATAATTTAAGGGGAACGCTTTACAAGTGATATTAATTTTTTTCACTACTGATGAAATCTGATTAAATAAAAACCATTTACAGTTCCCCCGATTAGCCATACCTATATAATAGGTATCTTCTATAGGAGAATTCCATTAATGTTCTATAGGAACATATGTACATCATTTTAGGAGAATAACGAAACACAACTTTCTTAAAATAATTTACTAAGCTTTATTTGATATACCTACATATAATTTAACATGACAAAATACATAAAAAGCAAATATAAGATTATCTTATAAATTATTATTTTGTATTATAGAAGTTCAAAAATTCTACCGAACATTTAATTATCGTATAAAAAGAGCCGGGAAAAGAGAAAAATTATTTAACAAAAAAGTATTAGAAAACAAAAAGAGACAGAACAATATGCAATAACAGATGAAACAGTGACATCTAGTTATTATTTAATAATTCTATGGATAAATATTCATGTGATTCTAAGTCACCTACAACTTACAAAATCATCTCTACAATCTAAAAAATTCTTGCAGTACAAGCACTGAATTACCTAATTCGTATAAATAATTCGCTATTTTTAGATTTTCTAGACCAAAAATACTTGTGTTTTATATATATGTATATATCTTCATCAAATGTTATATAGGTACCAATAATAATAAAGTTTTTTTTGTGATCGAATACAATGTACCAGAAACTATTAAGTACCGTTTACATCGGATGTCCCACCACTCTTAGCTTATCGCTATCACAAAAACTATGTCAAAACAAAATTTTGAAAATTTGTCAGCAAAGTTCTATTTAACTAAAATAATCCTAATAATAATATTTTTTTTACCAAGAATAACAGTAATAAACAAAAATAAACTAAAACACATATTCATTATATTTTGTTGTTTACAAAATGGTAATGTATTGTAAATAAAGAGAACAAACCACTAAGTTAAACTTGTGCGTGATAATTTTGTTTTATACCTACAGATACTGACATACACAGCGATGAGAATTTACAATTTGTTAGTGTAATTTAATCTCAAATGAATTTCAACATTTTTTAGAATACCTTTTAGTAGAATTATTTTATATTTAAGGGGTTATACTACCCAGCAAATTTTTCCCATTTTTTTTTTTTTTTTTATGAGTATAAACTATCTAAGAATGGTATTCAAAAAAGAATTTTGGAGAGCCAAGCTTTTAAAAAAAATTTACAGCTTATTTTTCGAGCACGTCTCAACAGTCCAGAACGTTCGAAAAAGCCGCTCTGCTGTATTTAGGTAGTTCTGTTGGTAGTTTTCGTCGGTACAAATGAGTTATACTTTCTCGAAATATATATAGATGGCGTTATTCAATCTTAGGGAAGCTAATAGGCAGCTACAATAGCCGTATTATTTATATGATTAAATACGTTTTCAAACTTTAAATGCCTTTTTTCTCGAAACTGTGTTTTTCAAATTGGCGTACAACATAGTATTTTTTTAGTCCAACAGACTTGAAATTTTAATTGTAGCTTCTTATATAGATTATCTATCGAAGTACGATTTTTGCGATTGATAAATAATTAGATTTGCAATAAACAATTTAAGGTCGATTTTTAAGGAAAATATGCAAAAAAAAGTAAGAGATGTCAATTTGCGAATTTTCAAAAAATAATTAAAATCTTGGGTACTTCCAAAGAAAAACTAATGTATATTAAGAAATAAAAATGTTTCTGAGTGGTGTACCACGACTGCTACAATTTACGTCGATTTCCTCCTCCAGAAAAAATGTTTGTTTCATATTACCTGGTGCTACGACGTGATTGTGTAACTTAAATGATAGTAAAAAATACTTTTGTATACATTAATTCCCATAGAATGAAGTGACAAAATTTCATTTGGATCCATAACATAGGTATCGAAAAAACAATTCCCAAAAAAAGCTTCATTTTTCAGTGCGCCTGGGTAGTATAATCCATTAAATAGTACCTGCTAATTATTATAATTCTAAAACAAAACAAAAACATTTCTGAAACAAAATAGCAAAAATATACAGGGTGTCTACCTGTCTACTTTTATTTATGTACAAATCCATAAAATCCTCATTTTTCAAGACAATCGATTAAACTTTGTTTGATTTAAACAGCATCGAAAACTGTTTCTTCTGACCCTACCGTCACTTTTAAGATTCATCCCCATGCCTTGTTTTTTTTATATATACTCAACTGCTAGTTAAAATACCGAGTTTGAAAGCCGCTAGACTAGATTTTTGGTCTACTATGTGTAGGTGTTTACTAATAACAATATGCGCCTATAAGAAAAAAACTGTAGTAGACAAAAAAGTTCGTTAAACGAAAGTAATGTATTGCTTAATAATGTTACTGAAACTTATAATAAGCAACATAATAGTGAAATAAGATACAACTTGCTTAAATTCCTCTTCAGTGGTATCTCTCAGTGAATTACATCTTGAATTCTGATAAAAGATAGCAATATCGTCAGCGAAATTTACTATTTCACCTTTTAAATTTTGGTTGTACGATCATTTAAGTAAACAGTAATGGCTCTAATAGTGTTAGCTGTGGAACAATAAATTCAACAGTACGAAATTCACTAAGAGTTTCATTGATGTTTACATTGTTTTCTTTTGCGTACATAAGTTTAATAGATCATGAGCGATACCACGGACTCCTACATTGTCTAAGACATTTAATAATTCGTTGTGTTAGACGATGTCAAATGCTTTTGCCAGGTCAATGAAAACAAAAGTGGAAGGACGTTTTTTATCTGCTTCCTCGACTATCTTTTCCGACAACCTAGCAACGACATCTGATATTGAACAGTTTTCTTTAAAACCAAATTGTCTTTGTAAAAGAATGTTACTTTATTGAAAAATAATGATAATCTTTTATGTTAAGATTTTTCGAATATTTTTACTATATTGGAAACCAGAGATATTGGACGATAGTTTAAAACATTTAACTTGTCACCACTTTTAGAAACTGGACAACTTTTGAGGACTTTTAGGGATAGAAGGAATTTTCCTTCAGTGATAGATTTTTTTAACTAAAAAACAGAGAAGGGAGTATGCGGTATCAATATCTTTCAAAAGTTCAGAGCGAATGCCATTTGTACCAGGACATTTATTACTTTTCAAACTCATTATGATTTCAATTACTTCAGTTTCACTAGTATGCATTCCAAAAATTTAATAAATTCCTGTTTCTATTTTATGTCTATTAGAAGGGCGTTTTAATTTATTAACCATTTTTTAATCGATTTCAGCGTAGTGCTTGCTAAATATACTCGTATTAGACATTGATTATTCATTTTTTGTAAAATACCCCTCATAGTTTATGTCCTCTATTTTAATTTCTTTATCTCGAGTATTGGATATTTCTTTCACGAATTTCCATAAATTCTTGCTAGTGTTTTTGTTTTTTTTTTTTCAATTTTTAGTATTCACTTTTCCTAATTTTAATTAAGTTGGTCAAATAATTTCGATATGTTTTATAGTTTTCAATATTTTGATCATTACTATTTTTCATTTTTCTGTGTAAATGGATTTTTTTATTAACTAACATTAAAATGCCATTAGTAATCCATTTCTTCCTTTTTTAATTCAATTTTTGGCGATATTATTTTTATTATTACAAATTTCTATATCCTCCTTTATTTTTTGAAAAAATAACGTTAGTGGAAGTGTATCTATCGTGTTAGTGTAAGCATAAAAGCTTAAGTGGAAGTGTATTGTATATTCGAAATCTGTTGTTTAATAATTTCTAAGAATGTTTAATTATAAAAAATTTCCTTTTTACATACTGATATTTTTTATTTCTTTTGTTTCAGGTAAAACAACTGTGTTGGTGAATGTATAGTGATCCGAGATATCGCTTTCTATTAAAATATAATTGGTATACATATGGATGTGTAACAGGAGGCATCAGATTTGAATAAAAATGTGACCCAAACAAAACTCTTCATTTCCTACTACCCTGGTATATCGTCGTTGATACTGCAATAGGTCGTATGTCAACAAAATGCCACGTTGGGGTTTTAGTGCCAAAGTAATCACGAAAAGTGGTTCCACGTATATGCATCTGATCCTGTCTGAACAACCAATAGAAAGTTAGGAAGGCGTGTCTATCAAATACAATCAATGTCACAACATTAGTCAATTGTATACTTCAGTTAGTCGTATGTCATCCACTTACTGTTTTTGACATACGACCCATTGCAGTATCAACGACGATATGTATTTATTTAGTAACGCATAAAAGTCCTTCTGCACTTAGCATATTTAAGTATTCGTGGATAATGTCATTATTATGCAAGATATCAATGTTTATGTCTCCTGTTAACAAATTAAAACCTATTATATTACAACAACTCAAACAGTTTCCTAGATTTCCTATAAATACAAATTGCAACATGTCCAAAATACTACAGTGTGCCATTTCTGAAATATGTTCTTTGTCAAAAAAAAAACTAACTTGTCATATACTCCCGGTACAGGCGTCTTAAACCCAATATGTCAATCCCAGATCTCTCAAAATATTTTTGTTAAATGGAACGTCTTAGTTGAGGAGAATTTTCAGAACATTGCCAAAGTTTCATAATTTAAATATCCTTTGCTTTTGATATATCAATGTGTGATAAAACACCGTGTATATATAGGTACATCGTGTCGATGTTGCAATCTAAATCTCAAGTCGCTCTCTTCTTCCATTTCTCTTTTTCTCACATTGCAGAACGAACAAACCAACTTTCCGAATAGCTGTGGTTTCTTCGTACACTGTTAATTCTTCATGCTTAGCGCCACCGATTCAAATATCCTCACTATTTCCAGCGGATACTCTAGCTTTCGGTTTGTTTAACATATCTTGTATCTCGCTAAAGCTCTTGCCTTTCGTTTCGGGGACCATCAATATGCTAAATATGCCGGTGGCCGCGCAACAGCTGGAGAAGAACCAGAAACTCCCCGCTATGCCCATGGCATTGTTCATGTCGTTGAAGAATTTAGTTATCAAGAAGGAAGTTATCCAGCATACGCTCGTTATTATCGGCGTCAGTTTACCTTTCACGTTGTTAGGGAATAGCTCCGATATTAACGTCCAGGGCACCGAACAGATTCCGAAGTGGAAAGCAAAAATGTAGAGCACCAAGCTAAACACCGGCAGCCAGTAAATCGATTCGGTACTGACTTCGGTCGATTCTTGCAAATAGAAAAAGGCGCCTAACATCGACAGCGTTATTACCATCCCGAAACACGAGATTACGAGCAATAACCTTCTGCCTAACCTGTCTATCAAGACGGGAGTGAAAAAGCTGGACAGAAACGTGAAAAACCCGACTATCAGCGCGGAAACGTCGGAGGCTATCTGCGTGCCTGCCGCCTCGAAGATAGTCTGCAAGTAAAACGTGATGGCCAAAAATCCAGACAATTCTTGAGATATTACTAAAACGATGCACACGAAGAATGCCTTCATGAGTACCTTATTCTTAATAATGTCTCTTAAATGCCCGCTTTCCTCGGCCTTAATGCTGTCCATGATATGTTCAAGTTCTTTTTGCACTTTCTCCTCGTTGAACGATCTCAGTACTAACAACGACTCTTTCGCTTCTTTAATTTTATTCGCCGCAACCAAGTAGTATGGTGTCTCCGGCCCTATCAATAAGAATATTAGTAAAAAAGCTGTCGGAATACACGCCAAGCATAGGTTAAACCACATCATCGATAGGTAAGGTCCAATGGCGAACGGTATGGAAGTTACCGAAGGCCCAAAACACGTTTAAGGTTTGCGACAGCGATCCTCTATTCGATTCGTGGGCTATCTCCGCAATGTACATGGGCAGCAAGGTATAGCCGCCTCCCGTTGATATTCCCGCGAGAAGTCTGCACGCGTAAAACACGTAGATGTTCGTCGCGAAGGCCATGGAAAACAGGGAAACCATGTGAGGAACGGCCAAGGAAAGGAGGCCTACCTTTCGCCCGAACTTCTCCGATATGAAACCCGCCACAAACGGACCCGTCATGGCGCCTATTGAGATGAGGGAGACCAGCCAGGCGTCCTCGTCCTCGGTGATAGGTCTCCCAAGGGGATTCTCGGATGAGTCGTTCGAATAGAGCTTAGGAATTACCGGAGAACTCCATCCTAGTGTGACATCGCCTGCCGTGGCAAGTAGATCAACTGAAACAAAAGCGTTAGTCTCACAACAGTGTATGAAACAAAAGAATCTCTCACAAAACAATGTACGAAATATCATTAGAAGTGTAATTGAATCGGTTAGTCCAAAAACAATATATGTCCAAAAAATGGCGTTCTTACTTGAGATAGCCAAAGCGAGTTAAATTAGTCCACACAGCGTTGTATTGAAGAACAGTACAAATTTCTCGATTACTTAGCTCTAATCTACTTAGCATTTTGACAATGAGATGGAAAACAGTACAAGTCCAGGATATGTACCGTCAACTCATACAACTTTGAGCCACTTTTCAGGATTTTTAACTGTGATTACTTTATTATGCATTGTATATCAATGAAATTTTTATCCAACATACCTACACATTCCAGTTATCAAATGCCATGATGGTAGAAATTCAATCTTGTAGGCGAGGAGAGGGGGGATTACAGTTCCTTCTTTATATTTTTCATTCAAATACAGTGTAACTATGTAGAAAATAACATTTTCCTCTGGAAGAGTAACCTTTACAAACATTACAAAATAACATTTCTCAAAATCTTTTTCTAACTGAAAAAGTTTTTTAACGAAGGTTATTACTTAGAAAAAAATCACAATATTAGTAGAAAATACCACAACGGTAGGAAGCTCAAAGGCACAATAAATTAGGTAACTATGTAAAAAAGAACATTTTCTTCTTGAAGAGTGACCTTTGCAAAATAAAACTTCTCAAAACTTTCAGTCTTCGCTAAAAGTCAGTTTAGCAAGAAAACAAAGACAAAAAAAAAACAAGAAAACTTTAATTTCAATGCATGAAAGGGGAAAAGTTGGTGGCACAAAGTTGTAATTTACAACATCGTGCCAATAACGATGGCACTAAGTTGCACCCTGACGTTCCCGTTTTTGACATTTGGTGACGTTGCGCGTCAAAAACGGGAAACTGATAACCATTATATCACTGCCACTGAGCTTCACTTATAAGCATGTTGTATTGGTGAACCTGCGCCTCTGCTATCGCTCTACACTTGGGAATTTTTCCAAACTCATAACTTCACCCCAGAAGCCACTAGAGCATGCAAACGTTCAAAGAACGTGTGTGGCACATAGTTGTATGGGGTGGCCAAAGTTGTATGAGTTGACGGTACGGGTGTCCACCTCACTAACGTGTGAAAGTTGGCTTATCGTTTTTACTTTTGTTTCTCAGTTTTTAAGGAAATAAATAATGTCCAGTAGCGATATTAGCGATAGTAGTGTTAAGAGTTCGTGCTGATGGTTTTTATAGTAGCAAAGCAAAAACAAAAAGAATACAAACATTTGAAATGATAATAAAACATATACATTTAACCTGTTAAAATAAAACAAGGAGAGTCCACTTTACCAAATAAAGGCCCCTATTTGAAACCACCTCCTATGAATTACAAAAAAAAAATAGTGGTTAAAAAAATGGCATGCAGTATATTACTGGTGAGAAGCTCGAGTTTTATTATCACATCACTTCCTGGAAACAAATTGATATTTATGAAGATCGTGACGTCTAGATCAATGTTATCTTAATGTTTGTAAGCACTGACTTTGATCGCATTTTTTTAATGGGATCTCGTTTCTCGTTTGTGATAAATGTAACATGTCGTTTGAAAAATATTTCAAAGCTCTCTTCAAATGTCATTTGTGTTTTCTAAATGTTGATATTCTTCTACTTTAAATTACTTTGTCAACTTCATAATTGCTATTTACGTTTTTATGAATAAAAACACAAAAATCAAAGAATATTTCGTGAACCCCATAAGATATTCACGTATATTATGAATAAAAACAAGGTAGTAACGAATTAGTACCATCAAAGCGGCGCGTTACTTTTGATGAAAGATCAAGTTTTCTATTTTTTTATTAAAAGGCGTAACGTTTTAATAAAAAAAAATAGAAAAGTTGATCTCTGCAAAATCGACCTCTGCAAAAAACTCACGCTGTTATAAAAGCTATAGCATGCCGAAATTATGTTTACCGCCCGCTTTCTTAATAGTTCAATTTGTTATTATTGATAATCCCCATGGATGGATCAGCAAACGCGAGACTTTGGTGATGATCGGCTTGACTACCCGATATGTCACCCTTAGATTTTTTCTGTGAGATTACATCAAGTTCAGTGTGAGAAGTGCAGGGTAAATATTTTGAACAATGATTAAGATAAAAATAACTTTCTGTTTTTGTTTTTGTGTGAAAATAGGTTACTAAAATTTCAAGTTAGAAAGTAATAAAAGTAGAAAGATTTCAACTGGTTTTTGTCAATATCAGTTCAAAAGTTGGAGGCGGTGGGGATCTAGTTACGTCCGCACTGTATATATATATATAAATATGAAGGCATGTTGTCCAGTGTTACTATTTTTTGCATTAAAATATTTAAGTGGGTATCGCTTTTGAAAAAGTTTATGGCTATTTCAGTTACATATCCCTTTAAAAGTAAAAACAATAATTTAAATTGTATTCCCCTTGCCAAATCAACAGAAATGGAGAAATCCACCGCTCCTTTACTCAAAGATGATTTATTTCTTGTACTAAATCAGAATGGAGAAAGCTTGACAAAAGTTCGGTATAAGAATTATATTAAAGGGGATTTCCCGCTTTTCGGTTTCAAAAAATCGTTTTTTTTTTTACTGAAATCGATGCGTTATTGTCCTGAAATTTTAAAGTGATCCGCGTATTAGATTTCGAGTTACAGCCGGATTAGTGACGACGGTCCCGGCACTTGAAAAGAGTCACGCAGGGAAAATGGAGGTGGACAGTGTAAAGGAAGTGTTTCAACGATCCAAAGAAATGCATAATGTAAAATACGCTCAGTATATTGGCGACGGGGACAGTAAGACCTTCAAAGCGATTTTGGATTTGGACCCGTACAACAACGATCCGAAAGTAATGAAAAAGGAATGCGTCGGTCACGTGGAGAAAAACGCATGGGAACCAGGCTCCGTTGCGAAGAAAACAAACAAGGGAATCGGGGGAAGAGGTACAGGAAAACTGACCAACAAGGTAATAGGCGAATTGACAACTTATTACGGTCTGTTACTTATTATTCGGATTCGGCGAAATACGGATTCAGTGGAAAAAATGCGTGACGCTATCTGACGTGAAGCCAAAATGAGGTCTACAAGGCAGAGGAGGGTGTCCTGTAAGGGCCCCGAATTGATGACGAACTGTAAGTAAAAAAATTTCATAATTATATGAAAAAAAAACGTAAAAAAAAAAACAAACTCATTTTTCTCAATACAACGTTTTTGAAACTGGAATGAGATTTTTCTCTGACACTAATTAACCAATTTTAATGATGCCATTAGTGATCAACATAGGATTTTTTTGATATTGCAAAAATTCGAAATTCGAAAAAAAAGGTAGAAATTTAAGGTGAAAATCGAACTTTTCTTTTCAAAGTTGCACCAAATCGCGTAAAATTTGAATTTCAAAAAAACCCCTACGACAAACACTAACAACAACCCTATATTTTATAAAAATGTTTCATTTTTTGATTTCAGATGAATGGCGTCGTAGAAAATTCTCATTAACATGAGACATGTCCGCCTGAAGTAGCTGCATTGGAACAAGGATCGACGGCCGCCATTTTGGTTTAAAAAATAAATAAAAAAATTAAATGTAACCTGTATCTCTTAATTAAAAAAAATTGTCTCAATCCGTTTTATACTTTCTTCAAAACAAAAAAAACACCAAAAAGAAACCTTTTTTTCCAGCGAAAAAGCGGGAAAGCCCCCTTAACGGAATCTTAAATACAGCCGTAACTACCCTTCAAACCTTGGTCACAATAAAAGTAAATAAAAACTTTACAAAATCCATATGCAAAATGAGAAGCAACCATGCTTTATATCCGCATAAACAGAAAATATACCTGTGTTTACTAGACGCTGAAAACTGTGTTACATATTGTATGTGCGAAGACATCTCTAATGTGCAACACATTATACTAGAATGTCCACTGGATTTTATAAGTAATGATAACGCAGGCATACAAAAAAAAATCAAACCTCGGGCCAAACCACTGAAGGTGGATTTATTTTATCCGGTCAGACACAGTGCGGGAACGTAGCGTTAACGTTCCGACAAAGAAGGGAGATGTTTATATTATTAGTACTATTTATATCTCTCGTCTTCAGACATATAGATATATTGCAAGAACACAGTGAACTCTCATTAAGAAATGATAGACGCGTATCCTGGCAGACAAACATTCTTCTCAACAATGGCGGACGGTATGTGTATGACACGCAACGTGCCTGAACGGAACCGATTCGCTAAATATAAATACTTCTATAAGAAATACCTACATACGAGTATAAGAATGTTTGTCTTGCTGGACACGTAACGTTTCCGCACCGTGTCTAACCGGATAATATAAATCCACCTTTACAGGTATTCTATACGTATTTTGGATCACTGAAGAGGCCACAAGGCAAACAGAATTATCGTATCATTCAAAATTCATTTCACATGTCTTTTTGGTCGTCGATTCCGAATTAAGAGTTATCTTGAACCATAGAATAAATATTTTTTTCAAGAAATTGCGAAAACATGCAAAAAAGCCAGGGAAATGAATAGCCTGGGAATATGATTTTTTTACTGAAATAACTCATTTTATTTGTGTCGTGGATTGTTCAGTCTATATCTGTTTTTTTTTAACCTTCAAAATAATATAATTTTGTAAAATTTAAAAAAAATGTACGCGCCATGACTGGAAACGATGCTAAATTCGAATTTGGTAATCCACAAAACATAAAAAATGAGTTATTGAAGTCTAAAAAAAGACTCCCAGGTTTTTCCCACAAAAAACGACACTTTTGCGGTTTTGGCCACTTTTTCGCATTTTTTCGCACTTACATGGTTCAAAATAACTTTTAGATAATTCGGATTCGACGTTCAAAAAGACATGTGAAATTAATTCTGAATGATGCGATAATATTTGCCTTCATAATCGTGCAGTTTTGGCGGTTTTTGCATTTTGACAGAGATAACGAACCAACTCACCAAAACTAATCCGGATTCGGATTCAGCCACCCAAAATACGTACAGATTAAGTTGTTTGGACCCATGGTTTCAATTTTTTTTATTTTGTGTGCCTGTGTAATTTATATAGTGAAATAATTCTCATCCAGATATAATTATGTACCGAATAACTGCAGTCCTAATTTCAAAAAAATTATAGTTATTGCAGTAAGATGATAATAGTAATAATTATAGAAATGTCCCCACCCACAATAGTAGAAAAACAGTTATACATTAGTATTAGTTATAGGTTATATACAGGGTGATTCACGGTGAGTGGCCTATTCAATATTTTAGGATAACTAAAAATAATAGGAAGCTGAAAATTTATATATGGATGTTTTCAGGGATGCTCTATACATCTAAAATAATGCCGACTTTTTGGCATTTCCGAATATATCGAAAGTGAATACTAACTAACGCGATCTTTTCTACAGCGACCTAGCCATCGGCACACTGTGTGAACTCAGATTGAGCATTTTCATCGAAAAATTCCTGTAGCACATGACCTGGTGCACCTGGACAGCGTCATCGGCGACCTGAACTCCATCCGCTCAACTTCTACAGCAACCTGCCATTGGCATATTGTGTGAGCTCAGATTGAACATTTATATCGAAAAATTCCTGTAGCGCATGTCCTGGTGCACCTGGTGCGTCATCGGCGATCTGGCCATTACCTGGTTGACATTGTCGTTGGCCCGATGTCATGCTGCATTAAGATAAAGCTATTTTAATAAAAAATTGCCGTAGCGCGTACCGAAGGGGGCGGAGCATGCCCGCTGTAGCCGCGCCCTGATTGGCCAATCTTCACAAATCGATTCCGCGAAAACTATTGCCCAAATCGAAAAATGATAAAGGACTTCTCGACTCAGAATTTTATACTCTATCCACTCCTACTAACCGAATCCGACACTTGATAGACACCCTTTATATAATATTATCCTTCATATTGTAAAATTTACTTACGTATGTACAAATTTTATGTACATAATGTAATAAAGGTTTTATCCAATGTAGGATCTCCAAAATGTAGGTGTAGGAAGGTCAAAACTATCCGAATTGTTAGTATCGGTTCGATACACACATTCAGTTATTTACAATACATGATATGGGGCATTTCACGCCAACTAAGTGAGATAAAAAAAATATGTTTGAAACATATCGGAATCTATAGTACTTGCTAAAAAAAAACTAACTTCCCTAAAATTTTAGATTTTTTGACCCACAAGGAGAGGGATGGTGAGAGGAGAGGGATGTTTATAGTTGTCTGTAGTTACTATTTTTGTTAAAATATTAGATTAAGAAACAAATAAAGAAAACTATATCATATGAGAACTTAATATACATATTTTTTTAATTTCAAAAATTTAGCAGTTTTTGAAAGATTGATCGTTACATTGGATCCACCACCTTATCTTTTGAAAATCTCATATCAGTGTACCGTCGGAACACTAATATAAGAGAAATGGCTAAATGGAGTCAGGAGGGTGGGATCAGGAGTCCCGACGGCTCTGATTTGTGCAACTCGCAAGATTCGTAATATCTGCGACTGTCACATACACACTCCCGAGATGAGACTTGCTAACTCACAAGATGGCTGCTGTTCAAATTCACCGAAAAAGGCGGAGTTGGGTCTAACCAATAAGATTATCGTCAATTATAACTCCTGAAAACTCGTTTATATTCTGTCTTTGTTTACATTTCTTCTCACATCTACTCACTCTGTTTCTTTCTTCTAAGATAACAACGGGCACTCTGTATTACAAATGTGGTATGTTAACGGGAAATCACAAAAATTACTACAAAATTATATTTTTCTTATATCAGACTTGCTTGACTGAAATTAGCAACAGATATTTCAATACATATTAGGCAATCATTATTCTCTAGTATCGAATATTCGAAAGGTTTAGGAATGACCTTTTTTCTGCAACTTATCTTTGCAGATCGCAAAATATTCCACTGTTATTTCTAGAATCACTGTTTCATTGTTTTCCTGAAATACATAGCTCAGATAACAGCATTGCTATGTAGGACAATTATGCATTAATAACAGTTTATTCTCCACGCCAGGTAATCGCCATATGTTTTTCTCACGATTAGTTACAAAAAAAAAAACAAAGAACAAACGAAATTTGATTTAGATAACAATAAGTGTCTTCTCTGGCGATAAGTACCTATAATCCCTCTTTTTCTATGGTCTAAAAATAGATCTATATATATGAAATTACAAATTGCAAATGCAATTTTTTTCTGTATATTTTTAGTTTCTTAGCTTACTACTTTTTAAAACAGTACGTGCCATTTACAATAGAATCACTCTGTTACTTTTGGCAGGATTAATTAATTTCTAAAAACCATGCAAGAGATCAACAACAGAGAACTTCAAATATCATGGCTTCCTGAGGTAGGTAAAATATAAAATAGTAACAAAATTTGAGTCTGACTATAAGGCAATTTAATTTTCAAATATATAAGCAGGTTTTATTTGAAAGTGGAAGAAAGTTTCACTCTTAAAAAGATTGGAGGAGCTAAATGCTTATGTACAAAATTTCATTGCAATCCCTCACACAGGATATTCAACGTATTAAGACGAATATTCAATATATAAGCACTTTCGATTAGCCTTGTATGTTTTCTTCATCTTCTTTTCTATGTATATCATAATCAAATTATACTCGTATGTATATACCGTGTGTGTAAAGTCGACATCGGCCAGTTATGAAAAAGGACAAACAGAAGTGAAACGACAGATAAGAAGCAACCGCACACGCATCGAAGGTAGTGAGGGAATAAGACCGGCCCTCTCACCACCTGTGCTTGTTGTTAGAACAAGAAGTGGAGCATTTGTCCTTTTTCACAACTGGCCGATGTTGGCTTTACACAAATTGTATATGTAGAGTACAGGGTTTAGGATTATTGGTCTTATATTGACTCATGTCATATCTCACCTATTTTTGGAAATGCGAAGAAACACGAGGAATCTACATTTATGTGATTTGTTCAAAATTTTTGTAATGCAAATTTTAATTAGTGAATTTATAATTAGGTGAATGTTATATAAAATTTGTTTCATAGAGAAAATGTCGAAATATTTTATGAGAAGTAGTCCGTTCACATGACTACGAATAATATGAAACTACAATAATTAGATAACGCAATTACAATACTTGGATAATACAATATATTAGATTATAGCTTAGATAATAACTAACACTAACTGACAAAAAATATCATTATACGTACTAAAAATGTATCATACGTATTTATGAAAATTGTGTAAACCTTCACTGGCATGTACCTAAGTAGAACTGACATGACTACTGGCACCACTAAATTCATGCATATGTAAACTCACCTTCACTTGTTAAAAATAAACCCAAAAATGCCGTATTGGTTCCCTTATTGTTATTAATTTGTTTAAAATATTTTGAAATTTTTGAAAAAGTCCTTATTGGACTGGTAACGAAAATACTTTAATAAATGATTATGTATTAAACATACTTTGTTTTTATAATTTATAATTTATCAGTTACAGTACTTCCAAAATTATAAAGAAGTTAGAAACAAATTATTTAAAAAATAAACATTTAAAAATAATGAGCTACCTGTTGTTGTATCCTGTATCAAGTATCTATTTACAAATATGAAATTTTGACATTTTTAGGAATTACATGACTATTATTCTTATTCAACCTAACATACATTATTTCAGCTTCCAATTTAACCGGAACTCGATCTAGCTTTCTTGTGCGGAATAGAACTGTGTATATATTTTTAACTTGTCTCATTTGCTTTAAAATTATCTATTCAACCCTGTATGACACCGTAGCGTTTGTTTGCTTACTAATACGAGTATTTAGAGTACATTTTATTAAAAGTCTAGGTTCGCATAATGCGATGTCCAAAATATTTTGAAGCTTAGTAAGAGTTGAAATGAAAAATCAACTATTTCACGAGCAAACGAGCATTGGTAATCTACATTCCGGTATCTCAATTCTTATATTCTATAAATATCATTAAAATCAGTTTATAATATCAGATTTTCTATCTAAATGTCTACTGATAAAAGTGAATATCACACGACAAAGTCAACCTAGATTTTGTTTACTTTAAAATTCTGCACATTTCCCTTAGCAAAAAATGAAATTTGTGATAAGTAAACATGTATTTCAAAATGAAAATAAGTGTGTACTAAACTAATAATAACTATGTTCAATATCGTTTCCTTTATATATTTAAATTTTTATAAATTTAAATATTCAATATGCGCCGTCATGGAGAGAACATCATCAAGGCCTTGAAAGAATCTCACTACTAAGCATTAAAATTCACTAGAGATTATTTTTCTATAAATTTGTTTAACCCATTTGTTTAGTAACTAATTGATTTTTATTTTTATTTTGTTATAAATTATTATTTATCAATAACACCACAAAAATTCTTAACTATTGAAAATTTTAAATAATACGTCAACCTATCTCTTTCTTCTAGAATGGAAAATTCGGTTACCTGTGAATACTACAAACAGAGTCGAAACAAAGGATTTCATCACTAAAACGTAAAGTTATTTCACATTAAACTTGTGTTGTCTTCTAGAATTTTCTAGATCTCAGCCACCTGTTAACTCAACTACTCAGTCTTCAGGTACACCTACTAATGGAAGTGATTGAACTAACTGAAAATATTTTCTTTATATGCGTTTAGATAAGGATTATCGAGGTTGTCTAATTGTCTATGTTTTTACTAAAAACTCGCAAACGTCGAAACACGTCTTTATCAGACATATCGATATTTGGGGACGGTTTAGTGTTGTTTCGTTTATTTTGGAAAATAAAGTGCAAACCATACACAATATTAGATTTATCTAAGCACGCCGTATTTACAGTGTGTCAAAGCTACAATAAAATTGCGCCATACTTTTTTTCTATGATTTTAAAGCACTACTTTTAAGGATACTTAAAAGCAGTTGGTCAAATTTTATTGTTTTGGTGCTTGTATATATTAGTGCTTCTCAAGCACTATATACAAAACTCTAAAACAAAAGCACCATATATAAAGTATAACTCACCGAATTCTTACACATTAGTGCCTAAAACTATTTTACGCACTAGTGCATAAAGATACTCTAAATTATGTTTGTCTTTTTTTATTGGAAAATTCCGTTGTAAAAAAATATTATAAGCAATTCGTGTGCAAAGTCCCTTTTATGACCCATGTTATTGTCCCGTTCGCCTAGGATCACGTAACAAAATTTGACACACTTGTCAAACATGGGTCACTTTACACACTTATTACATTGATAACACAGCCACACAAAAAAAAAGTTTATGACCTGGGGTCTCACTATGTGTACTACTTGTTTTTGAGGTCGCTGAATCCGAATCCGGGGCATCCCAGCACGTCTGGGTTCGGCCATAACCTCAAAAAACACCCTCAAATTTGCTATATATGTTAAAACCACAAACCCTATGGCTCCCCCCCCCTCTTCCCCAAAAAAAAAAACCAAATGCCCCCAAACCTCATAACTCCCGTAATCACAATAACCCCATAATCTACCCCTCCCTAAACCGTTAAAAAAAGTTTCTGAGTGGGGTCTGACTATGTGACTATATGTTTTTGGGGTTGCTGAATCGAATCCGGGCCGTCACGAGCACGTCTGGGTTCGGCCATAACCTCTCCATCCCTCAAATTTGCTAAATCCGTTAAAACCACAACACTTGGCTCGAAACCTCAAACCTATAATACAATATCCCAATGGTTGTACATTACGTTGGATTACGGCATGTACATGTACATATACAGTCGGAGTTCTGGCATTTACAGATTCTTAATTTATTTACAGATTTATTTATTTACAGATTTATTTATTTATAGATTTTTTTATGGTGTATATTTGCTTGAGAACTGTAAAATCATTGTTAGAGATTGCGTTACATGATTACAGCATCGAGTTATAGGGTTATATAATTATGTGGCTATGTGGTTATGTGGCTGTGGGGTTATTGGGTTATTGTATTATAGTATCATGAGGATTAAGAGCCATAGGATTTGTGGTTTTACGGATATGGTGAATTTCAGAGTGTTTTTGAGGTTATGGCCGAACTCTAACGTGCTGGGATAAAACTGACCCCGGATGCAGATTCAGCGACCCCAAAAACATACGGTACACATAGTGAGACCCCCACGTCAGAAACTTTTTTTACCGGGTTTTAGGATTATGGGGTTATGTGATTATGGGGTTATGTGGTTATGTGGCTATGGGGTTATGGAGTTATTAGGTTGTGGGGTCAGTTGGTTATTGTATTATACGGTTTGTGGTTTTAACAGATATGGCAAATTTGAGGGTTTTTTTTGAGGTTAT
This sequence comes from Aromia moschata, assembly GCA_029963805.1. Classification (NCBI taxonomy): domain Eukaryota; kingdom Metazoa; phylum Arthropoda; class Insecta; order Coleoptera; family Cerambycidae; genus Aromia; species Aromia moschata. The sequence goes on along the minus strand of JAPWTK010000776.1, from coordinate 121,794 downwards.
GGCCGAACCCAGACGTGCTGGGATGACTCTGACCCACTTCATATCCCTATTTTTTTTACTAATTTATTATTCATCATATATTTGAATACTGACTTACTATAGTCATAATAGCACGGAAAAGACTTTTTACTTAAATATTCCGAAGTAATTTATTGATAAGTAAATATGATAAGTATGAATGTACATATGTATGTAAGTATGTATGTATTATAATGAAAGAACTATATAAACATTTTCAGTGTAGGTATCTCAATCTACAGAACACTCTAAGTATCTCAATCTACAGAACACACAAAAACTCTCAGTATCTTCAAGCCTCATCACATGTTTTTTTTTTTTTGTGGAAATATTTTACGTTTTCTCCACTTAGGGTTCATTAGGTGTGAAAAAATCAGACGCGCACTTTTAACTAACACAATTTATTTTTAAAAGAAAAACAATAACGAAGTCCCTTGTCGCGGCTACAAGTTATTTTATTCCAAGCGGCCAGGCTCTCGAATATTCGGTCTCATTCTCAATACACCCAGAAAAAGCGGCCGCCTTCGAGATGCTGCACAGTCATACTTCGCGATTAATTACTCTTGTTTTGTTAAGCTGGCCGGACAGTGAATCGTGCTCATGACGATTTCGCCACACTGTCCCCTCCTTAAAGACATTTCGTCCCGAATTGTACCATCATCCTCTGGTCGGTGACGGTACCTGCAGCATGGTCCATTCTTACATGAAGAGGTCCGCGGTAGAAGAAACAGTTCACAATTCTCTCGTTGGGCGGTCTCCTCGGGTTGTAGCAACATACTAGAATTTCGATTTCAGTAAACCGGAAAAGGACTTCTAGCGTACTTCTTATCACCGTCCATTCCAGGCCATTTAGACCGCTGGCAATCTTCGGTATCGCCAAACTACTTATATTCTGGGACAAGAGCACCTCCCTCAGTTCAACTAATGTGTCACAGACATTTTGATAAGTTGGTTTATAGTGCGATAGCTGCTTGGTTACCAAATAGAAGACGGACTTATCTTTCTCTTGCTGTCCCACTTCTAGTTTTTGTCGCGTCCAACTGTCCAATTGCTCCAACTGTCCAAACGCCTTTTTGGAGGTAAGTGCAATCCCTCGGGACATTCGAAGATCTGCTGCTACACAAGGGTTCTTCTCGTGTTACACCGTAGCGAGCTTCCTGACCGTTGGAATGTAGCAACATGAATTCCTCAAAATAGGGTTCGCTGTCTGGCGGACTGACGTGTCGAACTCTAGCTTCAGCTTGCTCGTCATTGCTTCCAACAAAAGGAGTTAACCAGTTGGAAGTGAACCACCCTTGGTTTTCCTCTTGGTAACTTCTAGATACCTCTCCAGCCACTGGTGTACATGGAGCGACGTCCCTCCAGTCCCCGAACATCAGGTCGAAGACGCAATTCACGGCCCATGACTATGCTTGCAGGTGTTTGATAATTGTTTTGTGGATGACGACGACAGGTAGGAAAGGTGGAAAGTCGTCCCTTAGTGGTCGTGCTACGTTGAATAAGTGCCGTGATGTCCTTTTCCTCCCTCCAATTTTGTTCCTCCGGATGTTATAAATTGAAAAAAGTTTCTCTGTGATTTTAAGGTACAAATATCAATAGTCTTGATAGGCTTCCAAGTATAAGCCTCTTGGTTTGGAAAAGCATTCTACCATGTGAAAAATCCTGAGGATATTTTTCCTTTCTGTGTTTAATAATTGGCAATTTTTTTAAATAACTACCATTTATACATACCTATTTGTTTTAACCCAATTACCCTCTACATCGTAATAAGTTCACCCAAAAGCGTACACAATATTATAAAAACTTAATTACGCACTTATTGACATCTCTGATAAATAAAACTCCATTTCAAAAAATGTCTGTATTTTTACGGTCAGGTTTTAAACTATACCCTTTGTATAATACAGTAGTAATTAACTGTATTAGATACTAAATTATATCTGCAAACTTGATCTAGGTGACTCTTTTGTCTATTTAGGGCCTCAAGGGTATTAGATTTAGAATTTTTCAAGAAGATTAAATAGGAGACCGCTCGGTCGGTATCTGGGTCTCCCTCCAGCCTGTAAACTTTTCGGCCGTGGCGATGTGGTCCCTGTGATGTTTATCTAGAAAACCACCTGGTGTTATATGACGTTTATCTTCCTGTAACGGGTCTTTGCCGTTTGGCTTTAACAAAAATATATACAAAAATGAATATGGTTCAGTCGTGTTGCATGTGTGATTTAAGAAGAGGTCCGAATAACCGGACATTTTTAAATTACTGATGTATGTATGAAACAAATATTTCCTGTCGTATTGTTAACGTTGAGCAGTAATGAAAATTTGAGTACATTTCATATTGATCATTGCGAAAATTTGTAATTGCAAAGACATTATTGGGTAGATCAATATAATATTCAACAAAAACAAATTAAGAAAAAATGCTCTGTAAAGTTGGACATGGCTTCTTTAAATTGTAGACCAGGTATACGTATAAATATCTTTTATATTTCACATGTTTACGCCTTGGAGGGGACATATTCGTCCGTCCGTTATAGAAAAGAGTTCGGTCTTTGTTCTAGACTTTTTGAATTTAAAATAATAAATTTAATGTCAACAATGTTTACTCAACTTATCAAGTGCAGGTATAGTACAATAGTATTTTAACTTTTGAGTCTTTTTGTAAATGTTAGATGGAAAAAAATTTCTTAAAATACGGGAAAATATTTGTATGAAAGTTATTTATAAAAATAATCCAGGTCTTCTCGGCCAAAATAAACAGTAATTTTATAACTTGAAAAGTTTAAAGAAAAAAAGTGTTTTCACTGTTTTTTTGTTTTTTTTCATTTCCATTTTCATTTGGCCATTTTTTCAAAAATCCTAAAATGGTTCCAATCTGAAAAAAAAACTCCTTGAGAGTCCTAAACAAATTTCTCAAATTTGGTTTGCTTCCTTAGAAGGTTTCAAAAAATGTCTTTCCTAAAATTAAATCTTTCCATTGGGAAAAAATATTTTTTCTCTCTTTCCCTCAAATTCGTTCTTTCGTTCCGCCCATAGGAAACGAAAATTCTGAAAATCCTCTCTTTAGTTAAATTTTTTTTGTTGGGGGTAGAAAAGCTAATCGTCCAAAAACTTCAAAAATTGAAAGTCTATCCTGATCTTCAATACAAGTTGTGAGGTGGACCTGGAAAACTGTGTTATAGGTGTGCTTTGCAAAATATCATACATGAAAATTGTCAAGAAAAAGAAAAAAATGAATAATAAATATAAAAAAAAATAAAAAAAACAAAAAAAAGTAAGAAAAAATAATCTGGGTGAACATTTACCTCCACGTGGTCAGAATCGGGAACATTGCTCTTGTTAGATCAATGGATAAAATATGTTAAAATATTCAAACTATTCTTTGGCTGAGTTTGGGATGCCAGAATTTAGAAATGTTCCGGACCCCTAACGAGAAAATGGACACAAACAAGAATTTTTGTTGCGCGATCTCTTGAGAATTATACAAGGGATAGGTGCAATTTTTTTTCAGAATTTTTTGGAGGCATTTTCGGATTTTTGAAAAAATGGCCAAATTGAAAATGGCCAAAACGAAAAACCAAAAAATTCTGAAAAAAAATCAAGCGTGCTCCTTGGATGAATCTGAACACCTTTTTTTCTCTAAACTTTTGCCCAAAGTTCTCCAGGTTTAAGTAAAAAATTATGAAAGTTTCCCCTGACAATGTGTCCTTTTGGCCGAGATATTGGACACCCCATGTTAGAAGTAACTAATTTTTCTAAGTACATAATTTTTCAGTACAACTCTCGAATGCACTTTTCCTTTTCCGTTTCTTGTATTTGGCACGTTGCTAAAGAGAGGATATACAAAAACTGTAGTTTTGACGTTAAAGGGTTAATAGTCAAATAAGTTAAGAGCTGAGGGATAAAAGGGGACAACAAACTTTTTCCTTATCAATAGGTAATTTGCAATCAATGCAAGATATGTACTTCATATTTAAGATACCTGTACAACATGAGAGCGTCTACACATATAAAGGTTTTTAGCTTAATGGGACGAGGTTGGAAAGATTCATGAGGTAAATATTCAAAATTGGTCAAACTGTTTTTTTTTAACATACATTCTGGTAATTACACAGTGGACCTAGTTCTACAAAAATCTCCTACCACCCTGGAGGTTCGGGGCACTAAAATAAAATATAAGGTAAAAATTATAAATTTGTAAAAACGTCTACCTAATGTAGCCAAACTAAAACTTGAATTTACATGTATGTTAATTTGGCTGTTGGCGTTTTTGTGGGGACACGAGGGGAGTGGACAAGGGAGATTGTTTGGTTGTATCTTATTATGATAAAGGTAATATAAATATCATGTTAGTCATAAACTTAATTTGGGTCATTTGAATCATATGGGTCATAAGTACGGATAATAAAAGTCATATGAGTCAAAAAGGCCGTCTATATTGGCCGTCCAGGCCACATAGATTACAAAGGTCAAATAGACCACGAAGATTAAGATAATGATGTAATTGTTAATTAATATCATAATTTAGGTCATAAATGTTATATCAATATCACTATATTAAAAACATTACCTAATATTTTTAGCGATTTAGTCTTAATTAAATAGAGAAAATCATATGTGAAAGTAATGATTCCTTAGGCAGCGTTTTTTTTTAAATTATAGTTTCAAACGAGTAGATATCAAAATCAAATTCAATTACAGACACACACAAAAAAAGCCGGGTGCTAGAAGGCAGATCTATGTATTTCCATGCATTTTGACCCCCTGCACACGAATTCGATGTCCGTTTTGTCCGATTGGCTCTTGCATTTTTCCTAATCTCGAAGAACACCTTAAGAATGCCCGGAAAATCTCAAACAAGTAAATAGAAAGCTTCAATGAGGTGACCACCTTTTCCTTATGTATTTTGGGGCGCTGAGACCGAATCTGAGGTTCATCAGAATTGGCCGATCAGTTAGGAATTTTGATATAACCTCAAACATCTTAAAAATGTCCAAAAAATCCCAAACAAGTACAGGGTCAGAGCCAGAAGTAGTAGGACTAATTGTGTATTTCAAAACTATTAATAGATGAGATAAATAATATTTTAAAGTGGAAAAGTTCTCATATGTGATGGCATTACATATACGTATCACATTATAGAAAAATCAATAATATTACAAAAAAAATCACATAACTGATAACAGTGATAACGAATAGTGAGGGTATAACTCTCAATCAATTATATCAAATTCTTGGATGACAGCTAATAAAATTAATTAGTTATTTCACCGATGAATGTGATATTTCAAGATAATGTAACTTTGGAATTCTTATTTTTTTTTTCTATAACATGGAACAAGATGTTTGAATAGTGTATAAATGTATTTTTTCACATAGATAATTTTGAAAAATCTGATAACATCTGGGTAAGACTTCGGGTTAGAAAGATGGATAAATTTAGGGGTCGTATATATATTTTGGTAGAGGACGGTCCCCTGAGTATAGAGACACAATTTTTTTTTTAGGAAACGACCCCTAAAAAAAGATGATTTTTTTTATATCCCATGTTAAATCTATGAGAACTTTTACTTAGCAATATATGTCATAGATGGCGCCAAGAAAGTACAATATTGACCTAAACCAACCTAACATAGCAAGATACATATATAGGAGATATGCATGACTTACAATAACATAATACAACCTAACCTAACCCATAAAAAAGTTATGAATTTTTTTATATCCCATGTTAAGTGTGTTGGAACTTTTATTTGACAGTATATGTATATCACAGATGGCTTCAAGAAACTACAATATTGACCGAACCCAACATAACCTAACAAGATATATAGGACACAAGACGTCTAGAGATCAGGAGAGGGAACTCCGATGAAAAATGCGGGACGGTATACGGATCCACGAGATGGCGATGCTGTCGACCGAGATGCAAGACGTTCCATGGCGGTGAGCCAAACAGGAAAACGGCCCGTTTTTCGGAAGGCGACGAATAGCGGCCGAGGCTCTAGACTTCTTGATAGGACATATACATGACACAATAACATAACATAACCTAACCTAACCTATCCTGTATAAACTTAATAAATGAGATACAACTGAAATATATCAAATATCATTATTTGGACCAAGACAGACGCTATATTTCACCTCCCTACCACATCTGTGTATGAGCAAGAATTTCTAGTCTCGCCATCTATGATTACTATTGCTAAATAAAAGTTCCGATAGACTTGACATGGGATATAAAAAAAATCATAACTTTTTTAAGGGTTATTTCCTGAAAAAAATAATTGTGCCACTATACTCGGGGGACCTTCCTCTATCGAAAAATATATACGACCCCTAAATTTATCCATCTTTCTAAACCGAAGTTGAGCCAACGTCTATTGCCATCTTTAACATTGATCACCTAAATATTATTTGAATTAGGAAAAAAGTTCGTCGCTCTTCAAACCATTATACCTACTCGTACCTATGAAGTTAAGAACAACGAACTTAACCTACAATACATACTATGATTCAAACTTTTTACTGTAAAATAAAGTCAGACTTATATTGTTTAAATAAAAGTTGAGTAATACACACCTAGCGTGTCAACCACACCGCGGCAGAGTCTTATAATATAAATAATGTTCGTTGGACCGCAAATACGAGAACGTTTTAAAGACGAAAGTTTTGAGAGTAAGGCATGGACTGCCTTCAAAAATGTATGTAGCAACTTCCTGGGTAACAAGAAATCGGAGATCTACAAAGATCTAGTTGAAGAACTTATCCAATCTTACAAAACGTTAGGTTGCAATATGTCACTGAAGCACCAACACTTACACGAGTTTTATGTTTGCCACGTCAGTACACTGTCACATACGGTAAAACGAAGTTCACCGCCAATAAAGATCAGTTCCGCAAAATCGTTTATCCAACGCTTCACCGTAATATGCGACGGACGCTGTCCCGACATTTTTGAAAAGCTTATTCGACGTTTCGTGCAAACGAATGATGCATCGACCAGTGCCGGTTAACTAGTACTAAAAAAAATACGTCATCAAAGTTGGCCGACCAAAAAAGACATAATATATTTCTATTCTTGATCTTAAATTTATAATCTTATTTAATTGTCAATGCCGTCACATTATGTGACAGCCATGATTTATTTTACAACTGTGACAGTCATTTGACAAAAGTTTGACAACACCAATGTTTCGTTTCGAGCTTCAACATATAGAGACATCCAAAAAAAACGTCATCAAAGTTGGCCGAGAAAAAAAAGACGTATTTCTATTCTTAATCAAATTTATAACCTTATTTACTTGTCAAAACTGTCACTTCAAATGACGCGTTATTTTACAAATTGTGACAGCTACTTGTCAAAAGTTTGACATAACCGAAAGGCTGAGACATGACCGCTATTTCCATCTCTCTCGTTCATAGCCAGAGTTGATGACGTTTTTTTTGGATGTCTATATAATCCAGTCTGTGAGCCGGTGAATTAGGCCAACTAAATAAGTTTGGTGTAGCTACTCGAATTCAAAAATTTTTTTTCGCATCATGTTCTATGAACCCCTAAGGTCATTCGTGACCTATCTACCAACTTGGCAAACCCCCTCAGACCACCCCTATACTATAAAACACACCCCATTCCTCACCCTCATTTTTAGAGTGGTATTTAATTTTTGCAAAAATGACAATTAAGCATCGAGTGTAGGTTCTAGGGTTTTTTTTGGGTCGCTGATCATCCGTGTCACTTTCCCGGAAAATTCATACCACGGCCGGAAAATTAGAAAATTGGGTCACTTTGCGAAAATTGAATCATTGTTCACGCGATTTGCGTTTTTTACGTCATTAAGATATCCAGCAGCGTATAATGATAACGTATAACGAAAAACCATGTAAATTTCCTGAAAACTATGAAAATTTTCCCGGAACACTTGGAAAGACAATTTTCAATTTAATGAAAATGATCGTGTGATAAGTCGCAATAGGTTTTTTTGGGGCGCTGATCATGAACCCGATGTCATTTTCCCGGAAAATTCATGCCACGGCCGGGAAAACTGGAAAATTGGGTCACTGCGAAAATTGAATCATTGTTCACCTGATTTGCGTTTTTTACGTCATAAAGACATCCAGCAGCGTATACTTATAACGCATAACGAACAACCAGTAAATATTCTGAAAACTATGAAACTAAGTCGCTATGGGTTTTTTTTGGGGCGCTGATTGAGAATGTTATATCATAAATTGCTAAAATTAACATTTAATTAATTTAATGATAAAATGAAAGTATTTAAAAAAGTTAGAATAAGTATAAGATTTTCTCTTATTTATAAAAATTTGTAACTGTTTAATTAAAAAGCAATTGCAAAATGTTTTGTTTAAAATATGTTTCGTTTAAAATAAATCTTATAAATAAGTGATTATACATAATTTATTTACAATTTAATCATTTTCATCATCTGTATCATTTTCAAGTATATTAGTAGGTTCAATTCTGGCAGCGACTTGTCGTCATCTACATCTACAGCATTAATAATACTTTCGTTCTCGTCATTGAGAGAATCCCTTGACTCAATATTGGAACAAGTGGACCCTTTGCAAAATGAACAACTTGTCGTGCAATATAGTGCATTCTTACGACATCCACAATTTCCACATCCAGATTTACAGGAACATACAATGACGTTCAAAACTTTCTCTGGCGCTGATCAATCAGTCATTCTCACGGGAACAAGTTCGCTTGAAACAATCTTCCAGCCCCAATCTGTGGGATTCAATGCTGGAGATACACCTTGGAAAAATCCAATCCATGTTTGGACTTGGTAGTAAACCCGTTTCAGATGTTGTTTAAATGCATTTACAGTTGGAGGTAATGTACCAAGACTGACTGAACCCTTCTTCTTCGATTTTAATTGCGTTGATGTTTTTTTGTTGAATAAGCTGTATCTAAATTGGTTGAGTTGCTGACTTCGACTCAAGTCAATTTCAGCTTTATTGGGTTAATATATTATATATACATAATAAAAAATATATATAAAAAATATTATATACAGTGGCGCATCGATTATCCGAACTAATTGGGAACCAGGGTGGTTCGGATAACTGATATTTCGGATAACCGATAATTTTAAAAAAACCTATTTGGCGTGTAGGTACATAATATGTATGTGCATAGATAATTAAATAAACAAACAAACAAACATTAATACAACACACAAATTTATTTTACACTTCAATGTGTACCAAAAGAAAAGAGAACAACCATCATTTGTAAAAGAAAAAAAATTCAAGAACATTATGTATGTATATACATATGTACATATTTGCAGTAAATAAACATACATACATATCGTTATTACATATGGGGCATTTCACGCCAACTGAGGTCAAAAAAATTCTGTTTGAAACATATCACAATCGATAGTACTTGCTAAAAAACTAACTTCCCTAAGATTTTAGATTTTTTAACCACAAGGAGAGGATGGTGAGGGTGAGAAAATACAAATTTTCGTTTCGACTCTAAAATTTCAATCTTTCTCAATAAAAAAATGAAAAAAATTGAAAAGGAGGTTGCAATGGTCTTCGATGTGTTTTTTGCGTAGAATACGATAAAAATATTTTCAAAATTATTGGGGGTAGTTTTCACCCTTATTTTGTGGATTGAAAGTTTAAAATCGAAATTTCGAAAAGTATGACGATTTTTTTTTCAATTTTTTTTAATATCTTTTTTTTTGTTCTTGGTTTCCGGGTCGTACTCAAACACCCAAGTATTATCACCAGTAATGTGATAAGTATTTAAGGAACCACACGTTCCATGAAATGTTATCCTTTTGATCATGCGAAAGGTTTTTTGGAACCATTTTTGCACAGATTTTTCTTATCCCTAATTCGTTAGTCAAAATCTGATGAACAATCTGATATTTCAAATTTAACTCTTCCCCAATCATTCTTGTCGTCAACCCACGATCTGAACGCACAAGATCCCGTATTCTATCGACATTTTCATCGGTTCTTGAAGACGAAGGCCTTCCGCTGCGGGTTGATCTTCAATAAACTCTCTTCCTTCTGAGAATGCCTAAAACCACCGAAAAACCTGGGCTCTTGAAAAAACACTGTCTCCGTAGGCGTGTTGAGGTTTTGCAAAAGTACCCGTTGCTCTGTGTCCAAGTCTGAAGCAAGACCTGATACCATTCCGTTGCCCAAAATTGATATCCCTCATTTTTAAAACGCACTAGAAAAAACCGGTTTACGAAAACAATCACAAAGAACAAACAAATGACTCTAACAATTTCTTGTTAGTGTCATTTTAACTTGTACTGAAGGTGCATTACATGTTAACCTACCGCCCTTCCAATTCCCGTCTCCGCAGTGTTGCTAGATCGGGTGCTACGTTACCAGTCTCATTACTTAATTTACACACCTCGTATATGAAGAGGACGACATTTGCCTTAGACAGTAATAGAACTATAGTTAGCTCTATAGTATTAGTAAATTATTATTTATTCTCACAAGTCTTTGACTTGGAATCCTGATACAGATCGATTTTTATTTTTAGATCTGCGTTATCTCTGAAGATAATTGTAATCCATGTAAGCCGATCCTGCCGTAATCCAGCGGCGCGTGGCGGGCGAGTCATTGACTTCAGTCGTTTCGCCCGACCTTTTCGATATAACTTTTATTTTCAGTCGATCATGGACAGCTGTTTCGTTCTTGAAGTGGTTTGTACTTCACAAAAACATTTTCAAAATGGACTGCTTTCTTGGAGTTTAATAATGTTCACACAATATTTTTAAAGAATGAACAACACGTTTTTTTTGGGAATTTTCACCACAGCGAGGTAGGAATTTTTTATATTTTAACATATCGGTAGTCGGCAGCTGTGAAACACTGCGACCTTTACAAGTGTTAACAATTATAATATAGAGTAAAACATATTGAAATAATACCTCAATCAAGAAAATAGTTCGACTCTTCTTAATGTTGAAAGCAATTTCTAATAAAATACATCAGTTTGGTGACAGCCAGAAAGCGAAAAAAAAAATAAAAACAAAAAGACAGTATGGTCTGCAACCCATGAATATATTAACTCCAAGTGAAATTGGAGATATAACTGAACTTTGACTGAGTAAGCGCTATGAAGGCTTACTTTTCTTAAGACGAAACTTCTAGTTGTGAAACATAGCTTGGTGTTTCTTAAACACCAAGTCCTTAACATATTCTTGAGCCTAATGGAAGTTATTTATAGATCCCTTACATTGCTCAGGGTAGTAAAACTAAGCCTTCATCTCTTCCACGCAGGCAATGTTCGGTTACACAATCTCCAATTTCATTTGGAGTTTAATTTTTTTTTTTTTGTTTTTTTTTTTGCTTTTCGTCCGTCAATATGCTGATGAGTTCCATTGAAACGAAACGGGCTGACCATGGTTGGTTGAAAGCGAAACTTTAGGTTGTATTCACAAATGTATTTATATGAATACAACTATTAGCATGCATAGTTAAAATTTAAAAAATACAAGATGTGTATAGGTACAAGATGTCCAATTTTCGGCACTGAGGGATAACTCAGTTTTCTTTAAAGATGGATAGTTTCGGTGCACATTCCTATCCTACAATTTTGTGAAACGAAAAATGGAGTGAACAGAATTTTCATAGCTTTTTCTTTTAGCTTTTGAGATACAGTTTAAAACTGAAAATTTGCACTTTCGGACACCCCCTCTAACTCACTCTTCTTTTGTCTTATTGGAAATGTAAATACGGATTTTCATGCAATCTTTTATGTAGAACCAGTGGCGTAGTCAGGTCTTGTCTCCGATCGTCTGTTTTCTCCGAATAAAGCAAACATATGTTTTCCTTAAATGGAACACCCTGTATATTTTTATTTGGTAGAATTAATATTTTCTAACATCAAAATATATCTTATTATAATTACACCTTTATTCCATACTTGTTATATTTAAATAAAAACAACTAATGTGGCAATAAATCATAGGCTTTTTTGTTTCAGTTTTATGAACCAATTAAGCCAATGGAAAATATTATCTTAACAGTTTCAATAAGAATTCACAATGATAACAAAACAATTATATACCCCGGCTTATTGATAAAGTAATAATACAAAATATTTTTAGCAATCACCTACCTAAATTGCACTAAAATTATTATTTATCTGAGAAAATTTCTCTATTGCATCGCAACTCTTTTCCTTCGTAAGGGTTTAAAATTATTAGTGCGGTCCCGTAAATACTTATGCCAATGTGTTCTCGCCGGCCTCCTGGTGGGTTGTTTTTTTTAGGACCTCATGAAAAGCTACAGGGAGGTCAGGTGAACGAGGCCATTTAATGGGTCCATTATTTGTTATCCATCTTTGAGGGAAGTTACTTTCTAGGAAACGTCGTATTAATTGATTGTTGTGGGCAGGTGCCCCATCCTGCTGAAAATATGCATTATTTAATTGCGCTAGAGAGACGTTATCTATCAACTCGGGCACATTTTTGGCTTGTAAAATTTGCAGATAACGATTTTCAAAGAGGCCTCCTTCATAAATGCGATACACTATTTGTTTTCTTAAAATAAAACAAGCAACACAAACTGAAACCGAAACATCCTGGTTTCTTAGCACTCAAATATTGGGTGGTTATTTTCATTCAGGACCATTGGCTGGTGTTATGGCGGTTAAAAACGATGGCGCTTGAAAGGTAGACTTAATCAAGCTATATTACTGTTCTGGCAAAATTAATATCCGCTCGGATTTGTTCCAAAGACCAGTTGCAAAAAAACTAAACGTCGTTCCGCATCTCCAGAGTGCAAATTTTGTCAAATCATATTTTAGGGGGTGGTTACTGGACCTAAGTAGAAGGCTATAATGGCAAAAAACGTCAGAACTTTCAAAACTTGTATGAAAAGTGGTATGCAAATGCAGAGCTCCGACACAAACGATGCTAATATTTGGCGGATGCGCCAAGTAAAATTTAATGAAACACTATACAACACTGAAAATACGTTTTTCATAGTTTCATATGTACTTCATGTATTTCGATCTCCTGAACTCGATAGTGATCTCCCACAATTTCTGCACTAATCCCATAAACGATCAATATTATGATAAAATTATGTGGCTTAAGTAGCAGAATGGCGCATACAAAGCATGTGTGGCTTATAAAGCGGAATGGCGCCTCCAAGTTTTCAACTATTACACACTTGCGCCTCTCTCGTATGCGTTTAAAAACTGAAACAATAACAAACAACTAGTTATTTCTACAATTTTTAAAGTAGTCCTCAATTTTGCTACGTTGCCAAAATATATTTTCCTATAAAAAAGTGCATCTGGCTTATTTTGTGTCTAGTGTCTTGTTTTAATGCAGTTGAAATACTGCCAGATCATTATTAGCACATAACTGTTGGAATTATAAAACATTATAAAGAATTCATAATTGAAGATTGTTAAACACATTTTCTGTAGTTTAAGTAGATATCAATTTTATAATTTTTTTTAACTGCTTTTCAAAACTGACATAACACTTTTTAGATCAACGCCATTTGCGTTCTATGCGAGTTAGAGATTAGAAACTCCATTCCGGCACACATTAAGACCTCCTGTAACGGGCTGAAATTTTACTGGTAGTTTACCTTAATATGGTTTAACATTTTATAGTTTATTTAGGCTCTTTTAATTGGTGGTGCCATGGTTTGTTTAGCGAGGGCCTCTGTGTCGGTACCTTGAGAGTGGTTCGATAGCGTTCCACGAATACGTGTCCGAGAAGCCTTGCCCTTGTTTCCCAATGTTTGCGCATACCATTTGTATGTGCAAATCTCCTAGCAGGAACCACCCAATTAAGTATCGAGAATGAAGGGTTGTTTACAAATTTTGGGTTAGGTTAAGTTTCCTGGGCCAGAATAGCATTTTTAAATAAAGGACATTTGATTTAATGAGTTCTGTGTATTTGGTCGCTGTCCCATCTCTTCAACCCATTTCTAAGCCGCCTCTTTGCGTTTACTCAGAGTTTTGCGTGGTTTGACCTCTTTTGAGCGATTCCATTGATCCTTATGCTGCCTGATAAATTGGCGTGGGATGCCACATTTCACTTTCACCCTTAGACAACTCAAGCACCCCTCCAGACCACATCCACACCGACCTCCCGCTCACCCCGTTCCGCCTCTGTGAGATGTCGTGTTGTCTAGAATTCATGTCATGGCATTACTTGAAGCCTCTAGAAGGTAGCGGAACGCACTGCAGACGGCCGATTGAGTGTCAAAAGTGATATTCCAACTCCAAACCACCCCCTGAAAATTTGCTGCCCTAAGGGGTTGTAAACAGGTCTTGATGTCTGAGGTGACTCGGAAATCTTTCCTGAGAATGCATGAACTCTTTTTGGCACATCCCGAGTCGTCCGTCTTCTTCAAATCCTCTTTTGCGTCCCATCACCCTTATTTTTTGACCATCTGCAAAACATTTTTTGAGTGGATGAAAATTTCTGAAAGAGGACTCGCGGAACCTTCCTTTGCATTTGTGTGAATCGACAGTCGCCAAATTGGCGGGAGATACTTGGCACGCGCGACAAGTGCCTTGGGCTCATGAACCCTCGACTGGGCTAGCACCTACGAGGCAGGCCATCCAAACAGCCTCTTTTTCCACTAATTTTACGAGCGAGAGCATGTTTGGCTGGCCTACCTCGCAGGCGCTAACCCAGTCGACACTTCATAGGCCCAAGTCACAGTGAATACTTGCCGTGCGTACCAAACATCTCACGAATTTCGCGATTGTCGATTAACACAAGTGCAAAGGAAGATTCCGTCTACCTAACTAGCCTTTCAGGAATTTTCACCCACTCAAAAATGTTTTGGAGGGAGTCAAAAGAAAAGGACGAGTCACCCACGCATCAAAACCTACTTATAACACCTCAGCTCGGCAAATTTTCAGGAGAGTAGGTTGGAGATAGAATATCACATTTGACGCTCAATTTGCCGTTGAGAATGGGTCACGTCAACTTCAAGAGCCTTCAAGTAATGCCATCCCATGAATTCGAGACAAACAGACATCCCACGCAGCTTTCTACAGGGGCGGAACCAGAGGGGTGGGTGGAGGGTCGGAGTAGGTGTGGCTTGGAGGGATGATTCGGTTGTCAAAGGGTGAAAGCGAGTTGTGGCACCCCACACCAATTTATTAGGCAGCATTAAGATCAATGGATTCGCCCAACAGAGGTAAAACCAAGCAAAACCCTGCGTAAAATGCAAAGGGGTAGCTTAGGGGGTCTGGAAATGGGTTGAGGAAATGGGACAGCGACCCAGAAATTATCGAGGAGGTCTTAATGTGTGCCGAGATGGAGTTTTTACCCGACAGCGTTCTTCTTAGTCCATCCTGTATGCCTCTGAAGTTGCCGGGACATTAAAACCAACCTTATACGCTACCG
Source organism: Aromia moschata (assembly GCA_029963805.1). Lineage (NCBI taxonomy): Eukaryota > Metazoa > Arthropoda > Insecta > Coleoptera > Cerambycidae > Aromia > Aromia moschata. The sequence goes on along the minus strand of JAPWTK010000776.1, from coordinate 106,378 downwards.
AACATGAAAAACAGCTCTCTAGTAAGTCTCTAACACGAATAGAGCGCAGATGGCGCTAATCTAAAAAGTGTTACGCTAATTTTGACGAGCAATTCATTTTACGTTTGGGGTTATGTAAAACGGCGCTCGATTTAAGGGGGGTATACCGTTTTGGGAGGAAAAAAAATCATTTTTTTTTTTGTTTTTTTTTTTTAATTAAAGTAGAGGTAATTCTGGACATTTTGGTACCAATTTTAAGTAAATCGGACTACTACAAGTGGGTCAAATAATTTTTTGAAATCGAGCATTCCAGGTTGATTTCAGTACCCGATGAGCTTTATTACAAACCCAAGTCATTTTCTTGTTATATTTACCTTTGAGCCTTTTTATTGATATTATTAGGTTATTATTATTCATTGTGAGTTAGGTATAAATAAAACTGCATAATATATGTGTATATATATATATATATATATATATATATATATATATATATATATATATATATTAAAAATAAAAATATTTATATATATTTTTAAAAAAAAAAAATTAATCCTCCTGAAGATGAAACGCGCGTCGAGAAAAGTGTAGTAGTTCGGTGTTTCGTGGAAAACGTCCAGTTTTTTGTTTCTACGCCGAAGGTTCCAGTACCCACTCCTAGATATATTTTGTCAAATATTATACATATTTATGTTTTTCCAAAAATTGCCAGCGGCATACGAAGGGTTTACCTCTTCTCTTGGAGTTTCCTCAACATTACTTGAAGTAGAAGGTTCCGGGGATGCACTTGCTTTGGTGCCGAACGAACACACCGATCACCATGAAAACCTTTTCTCCGTTTGAAAACTTTCGGATTATTCTAACGTGGCATTTTATTTTTGTTCTCAACTTCACAACACACAATAGCGTACTACGTACCCAAGGCCCAAGCTACCCAAGCAGGTAGCAAATGGTTTCCTGGTACAGTCCGGGCAAGCAGTCTAGGTGCCCGGAGGGTACATTCCGTGTCAGAAACCTTAAACAAGGGTCTGCAGAGTGCTGCTTTCTGGATAAGAACGCAAGAAACGAACATATCGATATGAAACGATACAAAATCGGCGGAAAACTCGAATTTTTCAGAAAAACTGCTCTCCTGAAAAGTTGATTTTTTTTATATAAAATGTACCTTTTCTCGGAAACCATAACAGATATCGCGACGATTTTTTTTTTTCAGCTGATGCATTTAACATCTGTGAATATTTTGAATTGATTACATTTTTAAAAATGTTCATCGAATTTCGAGAAAAAAAAAGTTTAAAGGAAAAAATGGCACCTTTTTTATTAAGTTGGGTTTTTTGATGCTACGACTCAACAAAATTAAATATCGAAAAATTAATGAATTCAAATTGTTCCTTAATGCTCTGGGAACAGCTGGAAAGCAAAAATGTGAAAATCCAAGCACTGGTTACGAAGAAAAGGAACATTCAATGCAAAAAAACGTCAATTTTTAATACATTTTTCCAATTTTACCTTGTTTTCAAAAACTACACAAATTAAATCAAATCTGGTATCAAATTAAAGCTTAGAATCTACTGATCAAAACAAAAAAAAAAATTACTTCAATTGACAAAATATTTCCCGAGAGAAGGAGAGAACGAAGCTCGGGCGTTTTGAGCTGGATAGACCCGAAAATGGTTATACCTGCCTTAAATTCGGAAAAAGGGAAAAATTAGTATATATCAGCGTACGTTTGGTAAACGCGACCGCGGCATGTATTTACTTCAAAGCCTGCCCGATCCGCCGGGGTTATACCGTGTATGTAAAGCCGACATCGGCCGGATTCTACACTTCTCGTTCTTATTCCCTCACTACATTCGGTGCGTATCTTCTTATCTGTCGTCTAACTTATGTTTGTCCTTTTTCATAACTGGTCGATATCGGCTTTACACACACGGTATAACCCAGCCGCTCAAATCTGGAACGTCCTTCGCATTTCTGGGCTCTCCTCGAAAATGCACGGATATATCAATGTTTACACGAACCCATCGAAAGGATCGAGAAGCGTACGTCAGCCTCTTAGGATCAGCACGGCCGACGAAAGGGTGACTCATTGTTTACGCTCGCTACACTACTTGCTAGAATTTTTTATTCTCAATTATTATCTCCAGCCCGACTATAGTGTATATTTATTGCTAGTTGCCTAGTCGCTAGATAACACTAGACAACCTAGTTGCCTGTTTTACCAATTTTACTTGGCGCATTCGCCAAATATTAGCATAGTTTTTATCGAGCCTCTGCATTAACATATCACACCCTCAATACAAGACTACCACAACTCAAAATTGATAGTTTTGAGAAAAATGCGTTTAAAGTTTTGGCGGTTGGAACAATTCGTTGTAACTTTGTTCATATGCAAGTTTTTACTTTTATTTTTACAATTTAAATTATTTGTAGTGTTTGCATTAAGATGACAATTGTTAAAAAGTTTATGTTTTTATATTGTAATAATAATCGTGAATAAACCAATTAAATAGATGACTTATTTTGAGATGTGGTAGTATTTTATTATGTAATTATTATGTAAGAAAAATGTAAAACAGGGCACGAAAAAGTTACTCAAGTGCGATTTCTAACCTTTTTTTCATTAACTACAAAACAAAACAAAATACAAAACAACTATAAAAAGGTAAGTATAAAAAGTTTAATTCAAATTAAATACACAAATAAAAAATTAAATACAACCCATTAAACTGCCACTTTTACGACCCCTCACTACTACCTCGAAAAAACATGTTTGATTGAAGTTATATTTATAAAAAATTGAAAATGGGGACTCCTTTCTAAATTCCAAAATTCTGAAATTGGGCCAATTTATTTTTTCGTTCTTGGTGTTAAGCGAGAATTTTTTTCCGATTCGACTGGCTAATTCTTTAAAATCTTTAAAATCTCTGGTGTCCCTTTCTTGAACCTTATATGGCAAGCCATTTTTTTCGCCAAAGCGATTACCGGTATCCATTGTTGTGGAATATAAATAGGACTTCCCCTCAGAACTCTTCGTTTTCTCGTTCTATGCAAGAATGCATAGAATCACCCTCATTTTGCGTATGGCCTGTGATTAGAAACGTGTGACTTATTTTTTTAATATTAAGATGTTGTATTGCGTACATGTACATTCCAGCCACAAATTTATTTTTATTTTGGCCAACGCAATTGTCTGAATAAAATATAACACTTTCTTTTCCGGTAAAAACATTTTTCAAAAGAGATAAGCCACAACTGGCTATTTCATTGGCTCCACGATTGGCAATATTTTCACTCCAAACATAGCAGTGCCAATTTTTATCAGCAGTATTTTAGACTGTCGTTATACATAGAAATCTTACTTTTATAGTAAAAGGATGATACTTCTCCCGAAGTCGTGGTAAGTACAGCCTCCAAATCATACACCGCTACGATTTTTCCATCTTTATTTTCTGAAACTTCTATTATGTCCTTAGCCTTTTGCCTTCGTGATAACTCCTTATCTTTTAAATGTTTCTCAACTTCCAGCTTTAATTCGCTTCTTTTCTCATCATTTGAATTCATATAGGTAACTGTCGCAAGTACTACACTGGTCCTTTTTCGGTTTATGGAAACCAAATTGAAAACAAATCAAACGAGTCACCACAAGTCTAATTTGAGCGTAAATAACATTTCGGGAATGAAAACTGTTTGATGCAATAGTAACACATCGCAAATTGCTGTTGAACGAGCTGTTTTCGGAGCTTTGTTCGGAGCATACTAACATATCTGCTAATAAAAAAAACTATCCTTAGATTTTGTGTTATGTTACTGTTGCACAAGCAAGTCTGATATATAAGTATCGTTTTGCACAACACAACTCAAAATCGACATTTTTTGAGTTGTGGTAGTCTTGTATTGAGGGTGCGATATGTTGTCACAAGTTGTAGGTATATATATTTTTATAACAAAGTGTACCAGTAAACAACGAAAGTCATCATACATCCACTTTTTGAAGTTTACTTAAATTCTGACAATTTTTGTATTACAGCATTGATTTTTACACTAACTTATCGATTTGACACTAACATCAGCACTTTAGTATTTTTTACATCTAGAAAGGACAATACACATGTAACCACTATTTCTACATATACTTTTAGCCGCTGTCTGCAAAATCCGTTTATTAGTTATCAATATCGGAGGCATTAACGACCTTATTACCGCAAAATTTATTATTTCGTCCACTGTCAGCCACAGAAATTTATTACGTACGTATGTTTTCTTTGATATTTCCCATGACACGTTGATATGTCCTGTAAATATGTTTTACGCAATGTAAGGCAATGGAAAATCGGAAATCGCATATTTCGCAAAAAAAAAAACGTCTAAAGTAAATATTGTCGACCACGTTCCACGCAGGCTACATTCGCAAAACATTATGCACAAATCAAACCGAAATTATTCTTTTCTAACCGTACCACGTATTTTTTTTTATTAATATCGAAACTAAATGTTTTTTACACTCTCTGAGATCACGATAATAATGGTAATCGACTCACAAATAATGGTAATTGTAATGGTAATGGTAATTCACAAATAATGGTAACGACTGTGCCATTGTAGAAATCTTGCAGAAATCCACACATAATCAGGTAATACTAATATGTAAATACAGTACACGAATTCACGAGTGACTAACTCGCAACAAAAAATTGTTTTCAATGCAGCGGTCGACCCGTTTACACCGCCGACAGGTCGCTATCGGAATAGGTCGCCGTCTTACGGAGAAAGTGTATTACGGAGTCCTGGGTTCCCAAGAATGCTCCGTTTGGGATAACAATCGACGCACGGACACTGGCGTGGGTATACAGGGGCAAGAAATATGCGCTTCAAAAATACGGTTTATGCTTTAATTATCATAGAGTTGTATAGTGCTGGCTCTGCGTGACATCATACATTCCCTGACCTTAATTATGATATATGAACGACTCCTTGTTCGTAGAAGATTACAATATATATTTCATAATTCAACTGTCAGCCTACATATTAATTCAAATACATCAGTTCTATTACTTAGTAGTTGTATCCAAAGTACTTATTATTGATCTCTTTAATCCTAATAATATACGTTTAAGGAGAATCTGAAGTATCTTATCAAAATTTATATCTTCTCTCGAAATCAAACACGCTTCACTATAATACCCATTTATTCAACTAACCGATAACTACGACATATTAAAAGTAAACTGAGATTATTATACATTGCATTTTTGAACAATACAGTGACACCGGTAGTCGTCATGCAGAAACTCTTCAGTTACACGCTTATCGTAGTGTTCGCTGGTAAGTTTTTAAAAGTTGTGACTTGAATTAGTGAGGATTCCAGTGATCGTATCAGTGTCTAGTGTGGATATTTTGGATTATGCGTTATTTTTTCTTCGTACATCATACGAGAAAGGAAACAATCGGCAATGTAATGTGCCAAAATACAAATTTATCGTAAAATATCTGAAGATGAATATTAAGAAATAGAAACTAAAACTAAGAATATGTATAGATAAAATATTTTACAATAATTTGATACACATATCTGTAAGACAGTGTATTCAATACGTCGCCATCGGCTTGTTTCATTTCAGGCTGGGATCTTATATTTTTTTTCACATTTTTTGTGTATTTTTTTTCTGCAAAGTTACACAAAAGTTACATTTATTAAAATATGTCAAAAAAGTGATTAAAACATACCATACTAGTTACTATTCACATTTACTACTATTAAGAAAATAATATAAAAGTTCATAAAAGAACGAAAAAAAAAACGCGTGTTCGGGAGATCTGCTCAGATTGTTCGGATCGCTCTGAGGCGTATTCCCGAACGAATCTATTCAAACGACCACTTTACGACCGTCGCCAATTTCAATTCTTCTCTTCGAAACTTCTCTCTCGACTTCTCTTGAAGTTGGTAATAATACGAAGAAATTTCCGCGGCTAATGTCAGAGCGAATGAAGCTACCAACTTTAAGAGAAAACCCGTATTTTTTTCGAGAATTCATTCTTCCGTTCTTTCGTTTGCTCAAGCTTGAATAACCCTTAAACTACTCGATTGTTGAGAAACAAGCACATAACATAGAGATTTGTATTACTACCCGATTATACCACGACGCAGCTCCCCAACTCCAAAGTATGATGCTAACGTTACAAGTACGTGTACGAACGTCGGACACTATAGTATGTTCCCAATCCGAAATTCTCTTATAATCAATATAAAATGACTTCAAGTTAAAGGTAATATTATATTAAGATGATGAACTATTCGTGTGATATGGAGCATTTCATACCAACTTTAAAAAAAGGCAATCCCAACCAAGAAAAACTTACCTTTTGAGAACCAGTTAAAAAAAAAAGCCTACGCCTGAATTTTGCGTACAACTTGAAATGATCGTAACTCCGGTTCAGAGGCACCTACAGACTTCAACCGGACGTCAAATTCTAGGTTTTTACCTCTCCTTTTGAATCATGATATGCTTAATACTCCTCAGAGTCAGGTACAATCACCATAATAAATTATTTCGTCTTTTTTCAAATTTATTTAGTTTAATTTGGTGTTTTTTCGCAATTTTTCGCTCATAATTTTTTTCACTCAACGAATAAACGAAATCTGACGATTTCATCTTATTCAGGAGGAAAAAATACATGGAAATATATCCTTGCGACTATCAGATTTATGATTTTCATAATTTTTGAGCGTATCGAACGTTTGTAGTGATTTTTAACATGTAAATCCCGTAAGAAACTTCCGGCGCTTTGCGGCACGGGAAAAAAGGTTCCGATCGCGGCAGTTTTGGTTTCCGCACAAGTTTTTATGTACCCAGAACTGATTTTCACCCGGCCCGCTGAAAAAAAACGAAAAAAAAAATATTAAGGTCCACCCTAATGTAGACATTTCCATTAGTAATTTTAATGTTCTTGATTTATGTCTTGGTAGATCATTATTGGGGTGGAGGACAGCACATAGTAGGCAGGTTAATATTTTTTTTAAATGCCGACGTCTCTAAAATATCAAATATTTTAGCTATCAATTGAAGGGTTGACTCAATAATTATTTGTGAATGTATATGCCCGAGACAATATGTACTTAGATTATATCAAAAAGTTGTTTCTATGCAAGTTGTTCGACTTAAATAGCCTTGAGAAAGACGTGAATAAAACGTCGAAACGTCGGCATTTTAAAAAAATATATAAACTTGTCTACTTTGTGCTGTCCTGCACCCCCAATAATTATATACCAAGACATACACATTATTAACTATCACTAATGACAGTTCTCGCGGAAACTGTCACACGGCGCGTTTATGACAGGGGCCGTGAAATATAACCGAGTAAACTGTGCCAGACAAAACCTAGAAACATCTGATATTTAAAAAAAAAAAAGGTTTTTTTACATGAAACGCGACACTCGTCTGTCATTTGCTACTTTCCATGCTCGTTATGTAATATACTATAATCAATCAAATGTATACTAAATATTTCTTCTAGAAGATTAAATTCAAATGTTTGTAAGGTTTTCGACATTTTGATTTCCGATAAAGTTATGGAAATTCTAATTGTTACTTCAAACCATCATTTGCTTTTGGAATTTCTTAATGGCTGTAACTTAAAAAAAAATAAAACATTGTTATAACCACAATAAATAAGTTTTTTTTTCTACTTGATAGATCTGATAAACATGAAAAACATTGAGCAAGACGTTTTTGTTCCCGATTATGACGAGGGGAGCTTTTTTCTAATACTGCTTTTGCTAAAATTGCAAAACTTTTGTTCGGATGAAATAATCACCCCCTAAAATATGTTGTGATGATTCAATATGAATACAAAAATAATGTACAATGTTGACATTTTCCGACTGTAAATTGATGTAAGTAATTCATTGTTTAGTGAGTTACAGACCAATATACTACCTATAATACTTTAATTATCTTTCATTTTTAAATTCATATATCAGGTAAAATTTCTAAAAACAAAAATATTAATAAATATATGTCAAAGGAGTTCCTGCACTATTATTTGCAACATATTAGCCTTCAAAAAAGGACCCAGCACCTAGTCTATCGCCGTGGTGGCAAGCCTCCGATGCCAATGTTTTCACATATGTATTTATACGGAATAGAGGGCTTCGCGCTTCGCGATCCTGCGTTGCTAACAAATTTAACCCTTGACTCCATTAGCACCACACACCACCTCCCACCTCTCACACGTAACAGCGTAGAAAGCGAGTTATTTGATTTCATGAACCTAACAATCTAACCTACAAAATTTAATATCTTATATTGTTCGGTGTCTTCAGAAATGTTTGTTGGAAAGTGCCGTTATTCTTGCCGGTTTTTTTGAGTGTTTTGAATGGCATAGGAGGGTAATAATTATTGAAAGTGTTCCATATTACTTACGTAAGTCATTATTTGAACGTTTTATTTAAATCTATACAAAATTATAATGGAGGTAACTGGCGAGTGTAGCAGTTTGTTTCATAAAAATAACAATACGAGTTGTCATGACACTCGAAATAAGAATATTTCTGACAATAAATATTCGAACCTGCAATGATACTGTTGAGTATCATATAAAGTACAAATTTAGTCGCCTGTCTTATGAGGATAAATTATTTGTTAAATATTTAAGAGTACCACTGCCAGATCTAAGTAAAACATTAATTAATCAGTTTAAGCCGGCTCGTAGTTTTGTTAATACGTAGTATGATAAATGCAAATGGCTAAGTGGTTCCTTAACTTTAAATAAATTATTGTGTTGGCCGTTGTATTATTTTGAAATCGTGGAGAAGATGCCAGGAATATATTAGTTGTGTTTGTAAATTACGTCTTTTAGGCAAACAAAATATTATGAAAGTGATCAATTCAGCCCGTCAAATCTAAATTGACGCAGTCGTGGCAAAAATCCGTATTTTATGTTTGACCGTTGGACAAATGTACTTAATATATTTTATTGACCAAGTAGAGGTCCTTCTCCTAACTATGCAGCATATTAACATATGCTATAACAATGTTTACCATCACAAAAATTTAGGAAACAAAAATGTTTACAAAATATGTTTGCCTCCCCAAAAAAAAGACACGAGCCGCCACTGCATTACATCCTTCTCGGTGGCCTAGTATTTATTTCTTTTCACCAACAAGTGAGACAGACCATGGATTCTGAATACGAAATGTGGTTTTGCTAAAATATGTATTAAAAGTATTTCATCGCCTACCAAGATCAATATTTTATCCATAAGGCAAATTGAACTGATTTACACTTTCGTAAAAAAAATGATAATAATATAATAACCTGTATATTCAAAATAATAAGCAAAAGTGATATGTTTACCTTTGCTTATTACTATGTCAATATACAGGGTGTCCGCAGTACATGTTCAAATAAATAAATCTTTACTTAAAATTTTATGTATGTACCCTTTCCACACATTTTGTTCCAAAGAGAACTAAAAACAGTTTTGTTTGAGTAGTTTGTTTAATTAATATGTAAAGAACACTAACTGTATATAACATGTTTTATTTTATCAATTTTGATCATATTTGGTAAATGGCTTTAGGTCCACAATTGACATTTTTTTAGTGCTACACAGGGCGTTTTCGAAAATAAAGATACCTAAAGAATGTCGAACATAGTTTTGTACTCATATTTTGTTATTATGTGTTGTTATTGCGTGAATAATGGCTACCGATTTGTTTTTCATTGAATCATCTAATTGGTCCAATGCTTTTTTCGTCTAGCCACATATTAATTGAAAGAGCGTTTTAGCTAAGAAAATATATATTTTAAATTATTGCGTGCTTAAACTTCCTTTATAACTATATTCGAACATGAAGACAAATATTTTTTTCATGTTTTGGAAAGGCTTGACGATATTAACTACGGTGAATTAAAAATAAGTTACATAAAAGAAATGAGGAAAATATGTTAAATGGTAATAGTCCATTTTCATATTAAAGAACTTGCTTGCATTTTATTTTAAATTACAACAAATATTAAAAATGATCTTTCAAGCAATCTGAAGTTTTAGATAACATCTACATTAAAGACCAAAACAAAGTCCCCTATTATTTCTGGTTACTACATTGGTATGTTTACTGACAGTGAACGATTTTGCGTTCCAAAATTTGTGTATGTAGCAGAAGAAGTGTAGCAGAAGATTTTTAAATAATTCACACAATCTCGATGATCTTGTGTACCGTATTTTTAATAATCATTTAGTCGTGTTTATTGTTTAGGTTTTACTTTTTAATGAAAGAATGTACACATTTTCTTCAAAAATTTGTCATCCCAAAATATTTACAGCTCCAAGCTACAACCTGTTCAGCTTGTACGTAAGCCTGACACTGACCTATTGTACTTACTAGCAAAACACGTACAATTTTATTAAATTAGCAACTGAAATAAATGAAAAAATATTAACTTTAAATTACCTTGTGTTGATTTAAAAACGAAACTAGTTTAGGAACGATCGATCCGTTGAACTCGTGGAATTAATTCGTTGAACACTAGAACAATAAATGGACGGATTAGCATTCAAAACATAACGTTTGTCTCTGTGAAATGCGGTAGAAAGTGTTTCCTCTTGTTTGGTTAATTAACATGCTTGAAGATAGACATTTGGGTTCCTAAATTAAAAATCACGCGTCTTAACTGTGATAAATATGACGTTTACAATAAATGTTATGATTATACAATTGTAACGAAAAATCGAGAGTCATATCAATGTGTAATTAAGGTACAGTAGAAGTGCGTAAGCATGGGACAAGTAGTTTGTAGATAAACTCTCGAACCGCTGTAATCTTCCATAATTAATTTTCGGACAATTTGCAAATCCACTGAAAAAAAAATTGTATCAGTTTTCCACTACACCGAAGCACTATACAGTATTAAATATTCACGTTTCATCAACCACGTTGACATCACCAGACAAAAATTTAAACATTTTATAATTACGAGTCATTAAAAAAAAGTCATCAAAGTTGGCTGAGAGAAAAAACTCTTTTTTTCTCAGTATTTCTCTATTCTTAATCTTAAGTTTACAACCTTATTCAATTGTCAAGGCTGTCACATTATGTGATGGGTACTTTTACCGGGTATATAAAAAACATAAATAAAGAACTTTAAACTAAACTATACAAATACTAAAAAGTGTATTTGAAATCTCCGAAACGTCTTCGTGTCACAGCAGGTATCCCAATATTCCCAACCCACCACAGCCGATTCTTACACGCTGGGGAACATTGTTGGAGGCAGCTTTTTATTATGCTAAATACTTTGAACAAATGAAAGCTGTAAAATTAGAGTTCAATCCCAATGAGGCTGCTGCCATTAAGGGAAAGTCAGGTTAAAATATGTGTGAAATGGATTTAAAAACGATTTTCAAATACTATAAACTATTACATGACGCCATAGAAAAAATGCAATACCTTTAGTGGACTCACTGCAAACAGTGAACGAACTAAATAAAGTGTTACAGGTTATAGATGACGTAAAAAGTGAGCGCATTAAAAAAAAGATCACAAGTGTCCTACAGAAAGACACCGGGTTCAACAGATTGAAACAAAGGGTTTAGCCGGATAAATATGACGGGTCGGCCCCCAAATGGGAACCTATATCGAAACATGTTTTAATATCTACTTGATGTACAAACACAATTTATGTACATTTCGCGACCAGCTTTCGCTTTGACCTTGAGATATGGGAAAAAATAACCGTACGCATGACTATTATTCAAAGTAATATATCTCAAAAACTAATTAAGCTAGAGAAGTGAGACCAACACGAGGCTTTAGGTTACATTATAAAGTATATCATATAATTTTTTTGTTTTTTGATTTACTTTTTATTCAAAAAAAAAATAAATAAATAAATAAATCATAATTTTTTTTTCGTGTTCTCTGAGACTTACAATCACGAAAATAATGTATGTTATGCTCCTTTATGTGCAACTTATTACTCATAAAAATTGCGTGAGAAAAAAGTTGGTGAAACACTTTTAATAAATAAATGTGATTCGCGCCTTGTAATGTATGGGTATATGTAAACACTAGCGACCCGCCCCGGCTTCGCACGGGTGCACGCGGACTCTTTTGTAGACCTTTTTAAAGTGTACAATACTGTAGTACATTATTTTGATCTATCTCGTAGGGTTCAGCCAGCGTTTGCAATGTAAGCGCAAAAATGTGTTTATTTACGACATCACATTAGAAACCTCTAAAATTATCAGTGTTTCTCTACTATATTATGCATGTATTATACATATAAACCTTCCTCTTGAATCACTCTATTTATTAAAAAAAAACGCATCAAAATCCGTTGCGTAGTTTTAAAGATCTAACATACAGACAGACAGACAGCGGGAAGCGACTTTGTTTTATACTATGTTATGATGATTATGATGACTTTACCTATGCACGCGGGCAAAATTATAAACAAACAAGTTCGAACTTATTATCACGCTGTTTATTATATTTTATGGCTTACTAACGTCGCATTGTCATTGGTATTGCTCTAGAAGGTAGCTTATGACTTGGATTTTGTGATATTTTGTTTCAAGATTTTAAAATTAGTGACTGTTAAACCAAATTATTATTATTATAATTATTAGGTAATTATGAATTAGGTAATAAGTATCTTGTTACAGTTTTTACACTTGTCAGACATTATTACCTAATAATTATAATATTAATAATTTGGTTATAAAAAAGTTATAAAAGCTGAAGAAGAAGTTAAAGTGTTTAGTGACTGTTTGAATAAAACAGTAACAGTTAATGATATATTCTGCAACAAGTGTCGACTTATCCCATATATTAACAAAAAAGCTTCTAGTTCTAAATGTACAGCATCTGACGAGGTGTCTTTAAGCATGAAAGTATGCGATGAAGCATCAGCGACTACAGGAGTGCCGGAAGAAACTTATGTCAACTGAAGATTCTGATACCAGTAGTGACATTGATATTGCATATGAGTACTATCTTAGTGATGATTATATTGGCATTCCATTTGTCCACAATTGTGCGTTCTGCTGAGGTCCTAACTAAATTATTTGCGACTCAAAATGTTCCAGTAGTAATTAATACAGTGACGATGATTAATATTTTTTGTTTCTGGTATTTTGATTAACACGAAAAGTAATAAAAGTGGTGATAATTATAAATATTGAACACTGGTTGTTTTTTCTTTTCTTTTTGAACAATTTTATTCCAACTCTTAAAAATAATTACCTATGTTCTAAAACAAGTTGGTGAAACACTTCGAAAAAAAATTAAAATGTGATGTGGGCCTTATACAATGTGGGTACAAGGGTATACTATAAGGCGCGAATCACATTTTATTTTTTTTCGAAGTGTTGCACCAACTTTTTTCTCACGCAATTTTTATGAATAATAGTGCACATAAAGGAGCATACCATATATTATTTTCGTGATTGTAAGTCTCAGAGAACATGAAAAAAAAATATGATTTACTTCTTTATTTATTTTTTTTATATAAAAAGGAATTCAAAAAATTTAAAAAAAATATATGATATACTTTGTAATGTAACCTAAAGCCTCGCGTTGGTCTCACTTCTCTAGCTTAATTAGTTTTTGAGATATATTACTTTGAATAATGTGCAATTTCGAGACGATATTTTTTATGACCTCACACAGTGGTGCTCTATAGGTAATCGTCAAACAGTTGTTTTTACAGGCAGACTAACTTCGCCGTACTTTCCATACAAAGCGTTCTGGACAAATTGTCTCGGGGTGAGCTTATTTTACGAATGGAATATTACACGCTACCATCATTTTGACTAAATCTAAGTTAATTGTATGTGGATTACGCACTCACACCACCACTTACACGAGTTTTATGTTTGTCTGTAGCAACATGGTACAAAACAGCTGTTTGTACAAAACAGTACAACGAAGTTCACCGCCATTAAAGGTCAGTTCCGGAGAATTGTTTATCCAACGCTTCACCGCAACGGACGCTGTCCCGATATTTTTAGAAACTTATTTCACGTTTCATGCATATGAATGATGCCTCGACCAGCTCAATTTAACTAATACTAACAAGAAGTGTAAATTACGTTCGCGTTAACACGTGCCGTGACTTGGAAATAGTGGGGAGCACAACACTGCAGACGAGTTGTATTCCGGAATATAATGGCGGTATTTGGTTGAACTACGATTGTCCTAAATATATGTATACAGAAGTTGACGATGTACTTTAATAATGTGCCACATACAACACTATTCCAGTCGCGTTAAGACCGTTCCTGGGATATATTATTAACCTACAGGCTCTGATAATAGACCGGGCGACAATGACAGATTTCGTATCATGACTTCATACCGTCTGCCCTTTTAAGTGCATTAAATAGAGGTTATTATCGATTAGAAGCGTTACATATCTCGCGGTGAGAGGTGATACGTAGTGCGCAGTATCTTTATCAAATCGCTTTAAAAAACAATGTTTTTAACTAACTTTAAACCGTCTGCCGTTTGTTCCATATGAAAATACATGCAAAAATAATCCAGCGCTAACTTATCGGCAGACAGTTTCCAGTGAAAATCTATTTCAGGAACGTAAATTGAAATCGTACGAAAAATTGTGCATCTTATAACGTGAGTAAACCGTCTGCCGATTACATGAGGATGTTTCGTTAATCGAAAAAGTCGCGAAAATTGCGAGACAGACAAATCGGCGAATGAAAACCACTCGATCTATCAAATCTAAATCGATCCAAATTTAATAATTGCAACATTACATAATACAGTCTGTCCCAAAAAAATATGAATATTAGATGCACATAGGAAGAAAAAAAATATTAGCAGACAGTTATAGTAGATATATTTTATAGACATACGAAATTATTTTGATAAAAAGCATGAAACTTTTTAATGACAATATTTCGTCTGCCATTTATTGTTATTATGGCGTAAAGATCTAAATTAGTTTATTTATTGAAGGACAGACGATTCCACTTGTTATTTATATTTTTTTGCAAATTTTCAAATAGCTGATTGTTTTATGTATATTTTAATAAGAGTAAACAGTCTGCCGTTTTATTCCTGTAATTGTTATGTCATAAAAAGTACATTTGCACGGAAGCAGATAAATCCAGTTAGCAACAATTATATGAAAAATTTTTAATTATCTACTTAAATTTTGCCTAATCCTAATGTTTGCCGCGGAGGTCGCATTATTTTCCTTTATAAGTGGTGGTTTATAATAAGTTTTAATGAATATCGACTGTGGAATGGGAACGATAAAATAATTTATATATGATATTTTTTTGAATGTATTTTAGAAAATGTTTTGTTCATGAAAAGATGTTTACCATATACAGTATACCTCATTTTAACACATTTTTGCTTTCAAAAATGTAAAAACTAGAGCAAACTTATCAATTTGCCTTCAGAACACACTCCTCGCTGACAAACGTTTACAAAGTGTTCTTTTCCGGAACTTTGAACAGAATGTTCTCATTTTGTAAGTTTGTAATATTTAAAGGGGAACTGTACAGGAGCATTATAAGTGTTAAAAGTAAAGTAATAGCAAAAATAAAAGGAAATGAATAAAAAATTGAAAGTTATAAATAAAGAGGATTATTAAAAAAAATATCGCTATAAGAATAAAATATACAATAAAGTTACAACTTTTAATATTTACCAACTGTAAATTAATAAATTGAAACATTAAATAATAGTTTACAGACAATTAAAATTGTAATATTTTAATTCAAGTTTTCTAAATTATAAACTTTAAATATATAGACATCCAAAAAAACGTCATCAAAGTTGGCCGAGAAAAAAAAGACGTATTTCTATTCTTAATTTAATTTATAACCTTATTTACTTGTCAAAACTGAGTTGATGACGTTTTTTTGGATGTCTCTATATAAAGGTATTGCTGTAATGATGAAAATGTAATGTATTCTTTACTTCTTAGGAAATTGTTGATAATAATTTATCTAATAATAATTTATCTGCTTCTGTGGAAATGTACTTCTTATGACATAACAATCTCAGAAATAAAACGGCAGACTGTTTACACCTATTAAAATATACATAAAAAAATCCTTTATTTGAAAATTCGCCAAAAAATTTTAAATAACAAGTGGAATCATCTGTCTTTCCGTAAATAATCTTATTACGATCTTTAATTCATAATAATAAAAAATGGCAGACGGAATGATTTTATGAAAACATTCAACAAAATTTTATCGAATTTGTGTATATAAAGTAATTATTCATATCACCTCAAACTGTCTGCCTATCTGCCTTTTGCTTTAACTGATGATATGTAGTTTATGAAAATACAAATTTTTAAGTTGGTTAAAATAATGTTGCAATTATTAAATTTAGATCGATTTCGATTTGATAGGTCGAATGGTTTTCATTCGCCGATTTGTCTGCCTCGCAATTATCGCGACTTTTTCGATTAACGAAACATCCTCATGTAATCGGCAGACGGTTTACTCACGTTATAAGATGCACAATTTTTCGAACGATTTCAATTTACGTTCTTGAAAGCGATTTTCACTGGAAACTGTCTGCCGATGAGCTAGCGCTGGATTATTTTTGCATGTATTTTCATATGGAACAAACGACAGACGGTTTAAAGGTTGTTAAAAACATTGTTTTTTAAAGCGATTTGATAACGATACTGCGCACTACGAATCATCTCTCACAGCGAGATATGTAATGCTAATAATCCAAAATAACCTCTATTAAATGCACTTAAAAGGGCAGACGGTAATGTCATGATACGAAATTTGTCAGTGTCGCCCGGTCTATAATAACATTTGCATTCTGGTTTGTAGAGCAACACCATCCAATAATCCTAGTAAAATTTTGTAACAAATTAATGTAAGTGTAGGATTTTCGTTTCTTTCGACACCTACCTACTGGGTTTATGATACAAGAAAAAAATATATACTGGGTGTCTCAGCTTTTAGTTTACAGACTTTATCTGCTCACCCTAGCAAAAAAAGTTATATACAAAAGTTACTTGAATTCATGAGGCCTATAAAATGACATATTCCTTTTGACATGTGCTAGTGACCTTGAGGTTATGTCAGTGTCAAACATACCCTATATCTATCTTCAACCGTTTTCGAGATTTTCAAAGTCAAACAGCTATTTTTTTCACAATACAAAGAATTTTCAGTTTGCCTTGTCAGTTTTGAAACAATTGAGAGGTATTGTTAAAAGTAATTTTAATCAGATCAATGGGATATTTCAGTAATTATAAGTAATTAGTTTAATAAATTTTCAAATTGAGCTGGCAAACAAGGCAAACTGAAAATTCTTTGTATTGTAAAATAATAGCTGTTTGACTTTGAAAATCTCGAAAACAGTTGAAGATAGGTATAGGGTATGTTACATGAAATATGTGTAGAATTGTTCGGTAAATCCAAAAATGTCGAAAAATACAGGGTGTTGTATTTAAAAAACATATATTGACACTGACATAACCTCAAGGTCACTAGCACATGTCAAACGGAATATGTCATTTTATAGGCCTCATGAATTCAAGTAACTTTTGTATATACATTTTTTTGCTAACTATCCTGGGTGAGCAAATAAAGTCTGTAAACTAAAAGCTGAGACACCCTGTATATAAAAGGTTTAGTAAACGCTCTGTACTATCTGTTAAACTTATCAAAATTGACAACTGACACGTGTCAACATGAAAAATCACGAAACGAAATAAACATCACTTGTTTTAAAGAGAGCACCCTTTTATATTTTTTACTCTTCTTCAAGAACTCTTTCCTCTTATCAGTTATTATTGAAAATAATGGAAAAAATCGAGAAATTCGGGATTCGAAATTTTTTTTTTCGGTTTTTCTTAATTTTAAGCTGCTAAATGACAATAAATCATTAACATCGACGTACCATTTGAAAGTAGACATCTCGACGAAAAAAATGAGCACTAGTAGAACATCAAAATCCAAAAAAAAATCAATAAAGTTGTTCGCCGAAGATAGGGGTGTTTTTTCGGAAAACTGGTAAAATCTCGAAAAATATTTGTTTCCAATAATTGAAAAAATTCATGCTTATTATATGCACATAATTACGTACTTTCATAAAGTTTCATTTAAATTAAATAATTTTGACGCGAGAAAAAAAAATAAAAACAGAAAAATCGGCTTTTCGTCATTTTCTCGCAAACTTTGAGGTTATGTTGAAAAATATATAGAATAACAGTTTTAGATTTTTGTATTATCTACAACTTTTGTATGAAACACTTTTCTCTAGGAGGTCACGTTTCGCCAGAAATCACGAAAAACGGATTTCATCCCTTAAATAGCACCCCATTTCACTACTTCCCTTCATCTCAAGTTCCAAAGTTTTTTTTTTCATTTTTTATGACCTCACCTATATATTCCAGCCGGTCGTCGCCTGCTATTAATTTTTTTTTCAGCATTAAAAATCCGTAACGGCCCCAGCCTATTTCGTATTATTTAAATTCAAAATTTAAAAATTATGTTGACTGTTCAAAATGAAAAAAACAAATAGGTGACTACATTATTAATTTTAATTCCATTGCGTTTTATAGTTCCAAATAAGTAGTCTTGAATTATTCTGAAAGTCTCAACCTAAAAAAAAGGCCTTCAAGTTTAATTAGTATTCCTAAATTTATGATATAGGCATGAAACAAAATACTAAATATTTCGTCTAAATATTTGTATCTTCCCCTTTGTTTCTACCCACCGTTCTGGATTTTGTTCCAACACTCTTTGATTCCCTAAATTTTACAATATTTTTTATTGTATTTGTTGTCCAGGAAAATTTTGTCGACTTTCGTTACAAACACTTGTAATGTGAAAGAAATAGATTAATTATATCGTATTTTGTTTCATACCAAAATATAGTTTATTTTGAAGCAAAGTTAAACTTATTTAGGCCTTTCATAATGTATTTATTTTATAAACGCAATACCTATGATTCATTGTTTTTTATTTCATGGCAATCCAGAGCCCACTATGATAGTTTAATATATTATTAAAATTAAATTTTAATTATGCGCAGACTGAATATTGGTGATATAACTGTCAATAAAGCATATAATTTTTAAATTAGAGGGAAGAATTCTTGAGGAAAAGCAAAAAATTTACAATGTGTTCCATTTAAAAAATATTTTTTTTTTAAATGGAACACATTTTTAAAAAATATTTTTGTTCCGTTTTATGACTTTCGATGTTCGTTTATTAATTTTGATAAGTCTATAGATAATACAGAAAATGTATTAAAACTCTTTTACATTATAAATTTTTTTCTATCTTGTGTAACAAACCCTATTGGTAGGTATCAAAATATAAACGAAAACCCTGTACTGGTGGATAAGGCGCTACAAAATGAAAAGATCACAAAAGTGTACTATAAGATATTGAGAACTGAACTGTGTTTTTGTAAAAGGATATTTGCACAAAGATAAAAAAGCTTGTTTTTATTAATGTTCTATTAATCTAAGAAGCATTAATTTCAAAACAAGCCAAAATAGCACCGTTTATTCGTTACATGAAGACTAAAATTCACGTATAAGGAAATTTTTGTTATGACGTGATACATGACCCTATAAGTTGAAAATAAATAAAAACCGGATTACATCTGATTTTTTTTAAACTTCATATTTTTAAGTGTAGATACCCTCCTGGAGTTTGGTGCATTCCTCCCGACTGGCTCTGTATACGAGTATTTCAACGAATTTTTCTCCAACTCATTCTCTAACACTATGTAGGCAGTTACTTTATTGTTAATTATGATAATATGAGCGAATAAAACAAAATCCATAATAATAGCAGTAAAGAATAAATCCATCTCAAACAGACATGACATACAGATATGTAATCTTGCTTTCTCTAAAACATCTGATATCGAAATATATCAGTAAATATATAAAGGGTGATCCAATTAGCGCTTTAGGATTTGAACATGAAATAAAACTTAAAAATTGGTCGGCAAGTAAAATGTTCTTTTTTATTCGAAAGAGCATCTAATTACAATTATGTTTTGTAAATAATATCGTTCAAATGTGCACCACGACTTTGTTGACAATAACGCATTCGATCAGTCCAATTTATCATTACGTTTTCACAAGTTCCGATTAGTGTTTTAAGTGAAACGTAGGCCATGTCAAGTCAATTGTCGAAACTATTATTGTTTGACAGTTCAGTAAGCGTATTAAAGCAACATGGAACATTTAACGCCACAAGACCGTTGTGAAATTATTAAAATTTATTATCCAAGATAAAACTCTATAAAGGAAACTTGACGCAGATGACGTCCATGTTATGGTCCACATCATCGACCAAGTGAACAAACAATTCGCAATGTTGTAAAGAAATTTGAAAATGAGTTTACGTTGGTGGATAATCCAAGGAAGAATTGTGTCAGAAATGTGAGAAATGCAGCCAGTGTTGAAGCTGTAAGACAACATTTGCGAAATAATCCAAATTTGTCTGTTAGACGTCGTTCCCGGCAATTGGGTCTTATTATGGATCAATCTGGAGGATTTTACGGAAGGATTTATACTTGTATCCATACAAAATTCAACTGGTTCAAGAATTATAGCCCAATGATCATCGTTGTCGTCGTGATTTTGCTGCTTGGGCGCTTGAACATCTGACTGAAGATCAATTTTTCCATCTTACTGTAATCTTTAGCGATGAGGCACATTTTTGGTTAGACGGCTATGTCAATAAGCAAAACTGCAGAATTTGAAGCGAAGAGCAACCTAATGCATATGTAACAACTCCGTTGCATCCAGCAAAAGTTACAGTATGGTGTGCCATTCATGCCCGTGGTGTTATTGGACCTTATTTCTTCGAGAATGCGCAAGGACAACGTGTGACCGTAAACGGAGTTCGTTATCGACAAATGTTGAATGATTATTTCATTCCCCATGTTGTTCAAAGCCAACTGGAGGAATTCTGATTCCAAAAGGATGGCGCTACTTGCCATACCTCCAACGAAACCATCGCACTATTGCAAGAGCAGTTTGGTAATAAGGTTGTTTCAAGAAATGGTCATGTGAATTATCCAGCAAGATCTTGTGATTTGACTCCGTGTGACTTCTTTCTATGGGGCTATGTGAAGTCGAAGGTCTACGCCAACAATCCAAGAACTGTTGAGGATTTAAAAACTAACATCAGAAATGTTATTCGTGAGATACCGGCCCAAATGTGTGAAAACGTAATTATAAATTGGACTGATCGAATGCGTTATTGTCAACAAAGTGGTGGTGCACATTTGAACGTTATTATTTTCAAAACATAATTGTAATTAGATGCTCTTTCGAATAAAAAAAGAACATTTTACTTGCCGACCAATTTTTAAGTTTTATTTCATGTTCAAATCCTAAAGCGCTAATTGGATCACCCTTTACATAGGTGGTTGGACGTCTCCTCATTTCTTATATTAACAAATATCAGCTAAAGTCTTACTGTAATCTAAAAACTACTATTTTGGTACTGTGCACTTTTTAAATTACAATAGAATGTTTGCTTTTAATTATTAAATACATAATAATAGTAATCTTAGGGTCCGGAAAGTGTGCTACAACGCAGGATCGGACTCCGTAATCGGTAATCCGTGATGTCATTGAAGGAAGGACATATGACAGACTAAAAAGACGGAAGTAAAAAAATGTGTTAATAATGTATATACCTTTCGCTGGTGTCATTCATAAACACCGACTGTCTTCAGTGCGTGAGTGTACGTTGCTGCAATCAGTAATCTTTCTGCATTTCTTTTCATTAAAAACGTCTAAAATGAATATTGCCGACCACGTTCTACGAAAGGCTGCATGCACAAAACATTATGCACAAATCAAACCAAAATGCCTCTTTTTTAACAGTACCAGTAATATTTTGTAGATGGATATTCGAATCTAAGTAAATGTCTTTCACACTCTCGGCGTCTACGAAATATAAGTACATATATCGACACGTTTATTAGTTAATCATTCACGACACATAAAATTATTTTAATCTCGGCGTTCTACCGTTTGTCCGCTCGCATCGAGCTAACTTACAATGCTAAATTTGGATAACGGAACGGTCGCTAGGCTATATGGATAAATTGCATATAGCCTTTCCTCGAACCTACCACTGGAGAGTCCCAGTGCGTGTTACCAGGCACGGTCAGTGGTGTACATAGGTATGCACGGCAGGAAATACACACGTACATAATTTTCAAGGCACTCAAAAAATACGGTTAATACTTTAATTATCATACGACCTTAGTTAAGGATCATGTAAGATTCACAGGCCTACAAAATTAAGCAAAACTTTTAAAATGCCGTTGATTTTGCTGAAATATTTTTTTGGCCGAGATATTGCAATTTAAATAATGACCATAAGGTTTCCGTACTAATTAAATGTATTGGGAAAGATATGGTATGAATAGACAATTTTCAGAATTCGATATCTCGGCGAAAACAAGATATTTGAGCAAACTCAACGGCATTTTAAAGAGGAAGATCTGTACTTTAAGATCCCATACATGGTTTTTTAAGAAAATCGCAAAGTTACATAACCTCATATATGTTAAAAAAACGTGTTTTTTTGAATATTTAGGTTAGGATATCTCAAAATTCTAATGTGATAGAGCAAAACTAAAAATAGATTCGAATTCAGCGTCGAAAAATACATAAGAAACGTATGGTCTGACCCCAGATCCAGACAACTGTTTTTTATAAACCTGTGTTATCAGGGGAAATTTTCATGGTAGAAAATAATTTGAAAATTGAAAGTTTAAATTTTTTAAACGACAGATTTTGTTATGTTATTAAAGGAAACCAAACATTTGCAACTTTGGCATATGCATGTTGGCCTAAATCATTTTAATTTGAACCACTGGATGTCTGCTATTACATTGTACACTTATTTCTCAAACACCTTGTATAATTCAAACATTAAAATAAATGTATCCGGTTTTCCGTTTGAAAGTCTCGGGTCTCGGGATACTCAAGAAGATAACATTCGGTGAGTACTCCGTAATACAATTGATTACCACCAGTTTACAACATTTTTCCTCATATTTTCAAGTGTAACAAAATGTTATTTTCTAAGATTTACCAAATTATCAACCACTTTGACATATGTATTTAGCAGATAAAACGAATTAAATGTAAGATATTTCAAATAGAGTATCCGTAGTATTTTTGATGTGCAGAAAAGTACCAGTTGTATGCCAATGCTTATCTAAACCATGTCCATTAAGAAAAAAGTCTTTGGTCCATGTCATTTTAGCTACAGTTTCGATTTCGACCATTTGATAAAAAATGTCGGTAAAGTGGACGTAATTAAATATGATGTTTTTAAAATAAACATATAGTGTGCTATCTGTCATCCAAATCTAAACATTTGCGTGAATACGATCAGATATCACGTACCTACGACTCCCACGAGTGTTTTCAATTTGCGTTCTTTCCGATAGGCATCCGTTTATCACGCTTTAGCATTTGACTATCTTTTTTATATGATATTAAGTTATTTTATTATCAGTCGAGAGATAACATACCTACCCACTCAAGTATTTTCCTCTGATGACTGGTAGATGACGACATTTTTTGTTAAGAAAATAAAATTGTGATGGCAAGAAATCGATAAGAGGTGGCAAGATATGAATCTATGTAAAAACGTTCCATTATAATGTCGAAATCACATGTTAGGAGCTATGTATATAAACAATAAACAAGAGTGTGTCTTTCGTCCACTTTCCCAGAAGTATGGAAACGTTTCGTCCGCAATACACCACACAATTTTTTTGCGATACACAGCGTGTCTCAATTAATACCATCAGTTTCAAGATATACCATGTGAATATAATCTATTATAATGTAATAATAAATCACACCACAGAAATTGACATTCTCCCTCTAAAGGGGCGTACAAATCTGCACACGCATGCGGTGAGAAGCTACGCATATGCGTGCGTCCTCAATACATTCGCGCTCAGAGCATCCATGCGTGGTAAAAATGTCTAAAGAGTTGGTTATGGTTAGTGCCGCATTTGTAGTCATTAGTAGTTTATTAAAAAAAAGATAAGAAAAATAGACGATGGTGGATGACGCATTTATTTAAAAGAAGAACTCGACATATGAGCTCCGATTTATTAGTAGATTTGGCTTTAGAACCAAATACCGGACAATTTCAAAACTTTGTACGTATGCCATTAGAAGACTTTGAATACCTAATGTAATGAAAAAGATACAGTGTTAAGAAAGGCCATATCTGCTAAAGAGCGCCTAGCTATAACATTAAGTTTTCATATTTAATTCTTTTGAAATTGTTTCCCATGTATCCTCTTTCTTCGTTTTTGAACAATAGAACTTATTTTTTGGATCCCGTAATATAGGGATTTTTTCATATAGATCTATTAATTCCATACACTGTTCATTTGACCACTCCATTTTCCAGCGTCCAGCCACAAATACATATAAATATGTCAACAACTCCGC
This sequence comes from Aromia moschata, assembly GCA_029963805.1. NCBI lineage: Eukaryota > Metazoa > Arthropoda > Insecta > Coleoptera > Cerambycidae > Aromia > Aromia moschata. The sequence continues at coordinate 81,910 of JAPWTK010000776.1, read as the reverse complement.
ACTAGTTTCGCTTTAAACTAGAACGGTACAAAAACCCGTCCAAATTGAGCGCGAACGCACACGTATGTTTCTTTGATGTGCGCCAAAAAACCGACACCGTCTGGCTCACGGTATGCGCGCTCAAGTCATTCGCGAGAGGTAACGCATGCGGCGAGAGGCCACGCAAACGCCGTCCAGATTTGCATACGTATGTGTATGCGTAGCTTCTCACCGCATGCGTGTGCAGGTTTGTACGCACCTTAAGGGTCAATACGACTGTGCAGAGAGAATACACATGGAAAAGACGTAGGACACACAACCAAACCCTGTGGCAGGTGTCAATTGCCACAGGCGGGATTTGAACCCGCGCGGATAATAGCTCTCGGAGTAATCGCCATCTACTCACCTGGCGCTTTACCCACTGAGCTATCGCCGCGGCTATACCTATATACAGTACTTTCATAAAGTAGTGGATGCAATCGTCGTCATAGATTTTCTTCATGTAAGAATCGCTCAGACACGTCAAAGAATAGATACGGACAGATACGATAATGGATCGCGTAAGAAAAAAATCGGCAAGAAAAAATCAATGTAGGTCGATGAGAAAATGTCAGGTATCCCAAAGCATTGTGACCCATTTTGATCGTAAATATCTTTTGACAGAGCGAACTTAGAAATATGCGGTTTTCTCCAGTCGATTTAGTAATTCAAAAAGTTTTTTCGTACTATGTTAAATACTTGTCACTTGTCCTACGGAGTGTTTTTGAAATGTGGTCTAATTCAACGTTAACATTCGCTACTATTTTAAATGCAACACCCTATTTACACCAAACAAAAGCTGTAATCTTCCGCTTTACAAAAATGTATAGTTTGTTACACTTTATTTTCAAAATGGGTTAGTAATTTGATTTTTAAAAACATTCCCAGAAAATTGTGACCCATTTTGATCGTAAATATCTTTTCACGGAGAGATAAGAATGCGGTTCTCGCCTATTGATTTACTTTTTCAATAAGTTTTTCTGGTACTGTGTTAAAAACTTGTTACTTGCCTTACAGGGAGTTTTAGAGACAATGATCAATTTCAATGTAAATAATTGCCATTACTTTGAATACAATAGTCGGTATATGTTTACACCAAAAAAAATGTTGCATTCTTCCGCTTTGCAAGGATGTATGGTTTGTTACATTTTACTTTCAAAATGAACTAGTAACTGAAATTAGTAGAACAAAATTAAAGAAAAATTTACCTACTTCATTTAAGTTAAGAAGTCTCTGGAATTGTTATTTCATTATTGCTATGAGATTTTCCAAAATTAAACGTGTGGAGTGCGATATCCCAACAAAAAAATGTATGGTTCTTTCTTTTCAATGGGGAAAATGACTGGCAAAGTTTATACGAATATGTTGCAGATTTTTTCTACCCTTCTACTCTTGGAACAGTATCAAAATAGCTTTATGGTATTTTTTAAATAACATGGTGTTCCATCTCATTATTCGTTTCTTCTAAGGAATTTTGTAACAGAAAGCTTTGGGAATGGACCTGGGAAGAGGTGGATAGGAAGTGCTGGCCAAATGAGTGGCAATCGCACACTCATCGGAATAAACAGTGCTAGATTTTCTTATATGAGGTGTACCTATTAAAAATGTATGCTACAATCTCATTCCGCAAAGCGCTGAAAAGTTGCACCGAAACATTGACAGCAGTTTTCAAGGGATTTCTCCAGAAATTGAGTAATTCATTTATTATTTTGGTATTTAGATTTCAGAAGTGAAAAAAAAACGTCATCAAATCTGATTATGAACGGGAAAGATGGAAATAGTGGTTACGTCGAGGCGAAACTTTGTTGTCAAAAGTGGTTGTCACAATTGTAAAACAAATAATGGAATTCACATTTAATGAAGAACAGGTGCATGTTTTTTATCATTACCATTTTAACTGGTCAGTAAAAGGTCTCTTAAATTGTTTCGGCAAACTGGAAGCATCAATCGGAAACAAGGAAGTGGCAGACCCAGAGTAACGGCCAATACAAGAATATCGATGATCCATCTGAGCCAACAAGTTAATCTGCCCGATACAACGTGTTAACGAATTTTGAAAGATTCCCATTCAACCGACTGTGTAGCTCTGCTAATAAAAAAAGTTACCCGAGCAAAGATGATATATGTAAAATGACCACCTTGTATGTATGTAGGTGTACTGCTAAGAAATGGTCTCTGAATTTATCTTATGAGACGTATACTCAGAAAACCTACGCAGCATAAGCTTTATATGAGAATTGCGAATACTATAGACACTACCGAATAAGAATCTACAATCGTATGCATACATTGGCTGGTTATGAAAAAGGACAAATTCTACACTTCTCGTTCTAACAGTTAGCGTAGATGGGGAAAGGGTCAGTCTTATTCCCCCACTACCTTCGATGCGTATGCAATTGCTTCTTATCTGTCGTGTCACTTCTATTTGTCCTTTTTCACAAATGTCTTATGTATATATACAACATATTTTATATAATTGGAAATAAACTCTTGGAGTGGAGACATAAAATTGGAGTGGGGAAATAAATATAAAATAACCCAGTGAAATTAGACATTCCACTTCATAAAAATTTCCGGAAACCTGAATTTTGGCATAAACCTTGATATTGCGTTTCTAAACATAATATATTTGGTGAATATCTTGTATAACTGACACTATTACACTTATTTTGATTTTTATTCTTAAGAGCAACAGTTTCGAATATAATTCGGTTTACAGTTGTAATCTTCATGTTTCTCATGAAACGTGCACTCCTTTCCACATTCCTTTTGAGGTAGTAACTGTACAAGGTGTGTTTTTTACGTAGTATCCCCAGTAGATTTAAAGCAGCCCGGAGAAGGTCAATAATATTGTCAATTGCAATTGCGATTGATGGAAGTTCAATGAACACGTCAATCTTCATCAATTGCTCAGTGAATTTCTCGCAAGGTCGTGTATTGATTGTTTGTGAACTTGATGGTGAATTTGATGGTGTCAAATGATGGTGTCAAATACAGATTTGGGCTTTTTGGCATTAACTTTGGCTGCCTGCAGCCAAAAAAAAAAGCTAAGACGAAAGAGAAGAAGAGGAGACGCTGGTTTGCAACGCTATAGTTTTTTATTTTTGTTCATATAATCCTTCGATCTCCACAACACTGGCTGGTCGCGAAACAGCGCGATTAACATCAAAACAAAGTCCCTATCCGCGATGTTTTCGATTTCCACGGAGCTCAGCGGCGTATCCATCATCGCAACCGTTTGGTAAACAACTGCTCAATCGATTGTCAATTGCTCGATTAACGATCAATTGGGATGCGTCAATCGTCCCCGTCAATGTGCTTCAATCAAATTTCCTGTCAATCTCCGTCAGTCGCCGTCAATCGATTGACAATAACATCAATCGCTTCCGACACGATCAATTATATGCATCAATGAGTACCATTGTCAATTTTATTGACAATATTATTGACCGCTTAATTAATATTTATTTTTGTAAGATTTAAGATATGAGGTGTCAACGAAAGAACAGGAATGACCAGGTTTCTTGAACTGTGTGGATTTGATAAAAGTTGAATAGCTGACTAGTTAAATAGAAGCTTATTATCCTGGGGCTTTAGACATGGCCATAAGAAAACGAATTCCACCGTTCAAAATGGAAGCGACTGTCTGCAGAAGGCTCCGTCTTAGTAAAGTCTGCAAAACTGATTAATTTATTATTTTCTTTCATATGGTTTGAGAATATTAAGTTTATCTTTCTTAAAAATTGCTGATGTCGTGCTGCAGCCTGTTATTGCATGTAAAAATAAAATATAATTTTGGAACTTCGGATATGAGTTCAAACTGCTAAGATCATATTTCATTTTTTACATGTAGACATGTTGCGACGCAAAATCAACAATTTTTAAGGCAGGTAGAATTTCTAGAAATTATGTGAAACATAATAAAAAAAAAAGAATTATTTATACAAAAATACGAATTTAATAAATTATGCAAGCATGCCTATACTGTACACTACAGTTTATCTTGTACAGTCAGTACAAAAATTGTTTATTGATACAGGAACATATTCAACTTTTGTAAAATCTGCACAGCTCAAGAAACCTGTTAAATTATAATTTTATCAATTCTTCCACCGACATCTAGTGCGGCTCAGAAGCATAAATGATTCCGGATCTATTATTTATTAAAATATATCATTCCTATCGGGTCTATTATCAAGTTCAACTAGGGCTAGGCAACGAGACTACTCCTGAAGACTGGGGGGTGGATGTTAAGGGAAAACATTTTGGAGACAATTCAAACTCTGCTTCCACCTGTTCCAGACTGAATACTAGCTTAAACTGCGGCTGAACAAGAAAAAGAAAACAACAAGTTGATGGAAGGAAAAGGATGCAGATTGAAATAGAGTCTGAATAATACACAAGGCAAAGACGTAGGACATACAACCAACCCCTAACAGGTGCCAACTGCCACAAGCGGAATTCGAACCCGCGCACATAATAGCTCTCGGAGTAATCACCATCTCACCTGGCGCTTTACCCACTGAGCTATCGTCGCGGAATACATTATATAATAACTCCTGTTTTGAATAAAAAAGTTATTATTGAACAATTTTATTACAATTAAGAAAAGTAAAAATTTTTCAAATAAAAATGAATGTACATATATTAGGCCTACTGGAAACAGCACGTAAAAAATTAACCTTGTACTCTATCTCACAGATGGTATGGAATGGTGATAATAATTGAAAGGGTTGCTCTTATGAATACAATTCATATCTTTTTTGAAAAAAAAATCATAAACTCAGAATTTGTAGCGAATTTTATAAATTTTAGAGAAAACGTATTAACTTTTTCTCTAAAGGTGATCATTCACGAAATATTTATGAAAAACCGTTTTTGGTGATCTTTGATCCAGCGTAAAATTTTTAGCGGCACTCGGATCAATGAGGACTTTCGACATTTTTTATAACAACATCCAAACCAGTGGCGGTGCGTGATATTTCAGTTAGCTATATCTTGAAAACGACGCATGGGGACCTACTTCACTTTTAAGGTGATGACTATACACCTCTTACAGAAAGGATTTATAGTGAAAAAATCGTCAGCAAAGGGTTGCGAAAAAGATTTTCAAAAACATTGGAGACTCCCTGGGTTCTCAGTAACGCTCTGTGGGATATTTGCAGTATATTTTTTTCATAATCTAGAAACAAAATATAAGGAGATGTTTTTCGATTTGTTGCAAAATATTTTTTTTTTCAAAAAGTTATGGCCATTTTAATTTTAATTTTATAGGAACATTTTGTTTCCCAAAATTAAAATGGCCATAACTTTTTGAAACAAAAATATTTTGTAACAATTCGAAAAACGTCTCCTTATATTTGTTTCTAGATTATGAAAAAAATATACTGCAAATATTCCACAGAGCGTTACTGAGAACCCAGGGAGTGCTCCAGTGTTTTTGAAAATTTTCTCGCAAACTTTGCTGACGGTTTTTCACTATAAATCTTTTCTGTAAGAGGTGTATAGTCATCACCTAAAAAGTGAAGTGGGTCCCATGCGTCGTTTTCGAGATATTGCTAACTGAAAAATCACGCACGCCACTGATCCAAATAACATACAAAAATCCAGCTTTCCAGTTTTTTTTTTCGAATTTGGGCTTTTATTTCTAATTTCTCTGGACTATAATCCTGTGCAAGTAAATTTTTCATTATTCCAATTTCCTCTATCAGCGCAAATAATTAAACGAATCTTCTCTTTCAGTTGACTTATTGGCTACTTCAGGTGACATAACCCTATCATGGACGTCCCCGGTGTACCCTAAGCTGTATTCGAATGACACCTCCATCAACCCGCTGGGTAAACCGATCACAGAAGACGAGGACGGTTGGATAGGATCCCTTGTGACCATTGGGGCGATGATCGGCCCGCTGCCGTACAGTTTCATCTCGGAGCATTTCGGACGAAAGATAAGTCTGTTATGTATTGCGATACCGCACGCTGTTGCGTACCTCAGCATGGCGTTCGGAAAAAGCGTCTATTTCTACTATTTTGGTCGACTGTTTGGAGGTATAGCTGTGGGAGGAGGTTATACCATACTGCCGATGTATATCGCAGAAGTTTCGCAGGACTCCAACAGAGGAATGTTGTCGCAGACTCTAAACGTATTCTGGGCTATTGGAAATTTCTTACCGTACGCCATCGGACCGTTCATTTCAATAATGTGGTTCAATATCATACTGGCGTGCATTCCTGCGACATTCTTTATACTTTTCTCACTATTGGCACCGGAAACTCCTTACTACCTGGTGGGAAAGAATGAAATAGAAAAGGCGGAAAAGTCACTAATGTTGCTACGGTCAATTAGTAAAGAAGGCGCTCAAAAGGAACTGGAACATATCAAGCTGCATTTCAAAAAGGAAGAAGACGGTCATTTCCTAGACATCATCAGGAATAGAGGTCTTAGAAAGGCGTTCATAATTTGCATTATTTTGATAATCGCGCAAGAACTAAGCGGATTCTGTGCCATCACATTTTACCTGCAACCAATATTCGATGCGGCCGAAACTTCGCTGAGTTCTGACATTTCCGCTCTCATTGTAGGCTTTACGATATTCGCTTCGAGTTTTATTATCCCATTTCTGATTGACCGACTGGGCAGAAGAATACTGACGATTTGTTCCTGTGCTGGAATGTTCGTAGCGTTAGATATCCTAGGTGCCTTCTTTTTCCTAAAAGATAAGACTTCCGTTAGTGTTGATTCGCTTCTGTGGATGCCAATTTTCAGTTTAATTTTCTTTATCATATCGTTCAATTTTGGTATCGGCTCTGTTCCTTGGACTCTCGGCTCGGAATTGTTTCCCAGCAACGTTAAACATATTTCTTCTTCCGCCTTGTCCAGTTCATGCTGGATCACCTCCTTTATGGTCACTAAATTTTTCAATAACATGAACGACACAATGGGGCGGGCGGGTACCTTCTGGTTTTTCGCTGGTTGTTGCCTTGCTGCCACCATTTTCAGTATAATTTTCGTTCCGGAAACGAAAGGAAAAAGTTTTGTAGAGATACAGGATATGCTGCAGAACGGATCTCATCATAAAAAGGACACCGACAGTGAGGGTCAAGAAACAATAAAGAAGCGGTTTTAATATCTACTGCAAAAACAATTTATGTGCCCAACTGTGATACTAGACAAGAGTTTTATCAGCAAAATGTATGTAACTCAGCATCTGAGGATCCTTTTATAACTAGTAGTGTAAGAAGGGCTGGAAGTACCTTCTGTTACTTATTGTGTAACGTCCATGTTTAGTATCCGAAATTATTTTTTCCTTCATATTACATGATAATCATTGATATTGCTTGATATACATGTGTACCGTATACTCTTGTACCAAGTATTTATAAGTATCTTGTACCAAGATAGCTATACGGCATGAAACAAGAATTCCCAGAAGAGATGTATAGAGACAAAACTGAAAGTTTTTTTGTGTAACTCAACATCACCAAATAGTTCCCCGAAAATAGTTCCCTGGGACTGTGAGGATGTCGCGATCTTCTCGTGATGTAATCATAGTGACCTATGGCAAAAGCAGTTGTCTTGTATAAAGAACTGACTTTTTATTTACTGAGTCCATCTGGCAAATTAGGGACCAAATCAGTAGCGGTCGGTGGAATTTGACATGCTCGTATTTTCGTAAGGAGGCATTGAACCCACACAATAATTTAGGGGTGGTTACTAGACCTAAGTAGAAGGCTATGATTGTAAAAAATAGTAATTTTTTTCCAAAATGGCTGCCTCCAGGCAATCTTGAAACGGCTCGCAAAATATTTTCGAAATATTTTTTTTCATAATCACCGAGTGAATACATTTTTTTTATATTTGTGTTTTTCTTGACATTGTGAGATCTGTAAAAGTTATGGTAATTTGAATTTTTTATTTCATCCCAACATTTCGCGTATGAGATTTAACAATTTTGTTGTATCTTTAAGCAAAATAAGAATTCACAAAGCAAAAATCACAAGTATTAAAAAAATTGTATTTACTCGGAGGTTATGAAAAATATTTCGCAAATATTTTGCAAGCCGTTTCCAAGATCTGCCCGGAGGCAGTCATTTTTGGAAAAAGAAATTCGCAAGTTTTCTCTGAAGATGTTTTGCCATGATAGCCTTCTACTTAGGTCCAGTAACCACCCCTAAAATATGGTGTGGGTCCCATGCCTCCTTACGGAAATACGAGCATGTCAAATTCCACGGACCGCCACTGGACCAAATTCATTTCACAGTTGCACAAATTAACGTTTGGTTCGGACTCTAGTATGTATATACCTAAAATAGTTTATTGCAGTTTAATGAAATAGTTTATCCACTCTCAAACATACTATTTTTAATCATAATAAATACTAAATAATGCGGAATATGTTTTTTATTATTTACTCCTTTGAGGTCCAGTCGAATTGTTTGCAATTGCAATTTCGATTATAAATACTCGTACCTTTGAATATTTCCTAAAACAATGTTGACAAATGTATGCCAGTTATTATAACTGATATCTATTATCTATGGGCATACATCAGTATGCCCATAGATATTGCAATTCATCATTATGAAACTATCAATATTTCTGTTAAAAAACAACAATAACTAATTTAACAAACGACTAATCACATTAAATTTTGATATAACCGTCTCAAAAGAGTCCCTACTTCCTCATCAAAATTCTCCGCAGGTTTTTCTATCATATCTTAAAAAATCTTTACGATACGAAGAATATGTAGATAATATTGAGTACAACTATGGTTTTTAAGGTATAGTATAACATCAGAAAATCCGAGGGACGCTTTTTAATTCTCCATTGACCTCACTGATTGTATCCACTCTCAAACATATTATTTTTACTCGTAATAAATACTAAATAATGCTGAACATGTTTTTTATTATCTACTCCTTTGAGGTCCAGTCGAATTGTTTGCAATTGCAATTTCGATTATAAATACTCGTACCTACCTTTGAATATTTCCTAAACCAATGTTGACAAATGTATGCCAGTTATTAGATAGTTCTCAAATGATATCTATTATATATAGACATACTTGTACATCATCATTGCAATTCCTCATTATGAAACTGTCAATATTTCTGTTAAAAAAACAACAATAACTAATTTAACAAACGACTAATCACATTAAATTTTGATATAACCGTCTCAACAGAATCACTACTTCCTCATCAAAATTCCGCAGGTTTTTATATCATATCTTAAAAAATCTTTAGGATACAGCCAGCACAGGCTTAAAAGAATATGTAGGTAATATCGAGTACAATTATTATGGTTTAATATAACATCCGAAAATCCGCGAGACACTTTTTAATTCTCCATTGACCTCACCGATAGGCAACCAATCGTACAGCAAAGCTATACTGTCCTTGAATATTTCAGAGCTGTTTGTATTAGACATGGTTCTTTTACCATAATACAAGTAATATGTACATACACATATGTAGGTACATGTCGTAAATATAGATATAATATATACATATGTATGTACATATGTAGATATTATCTATACACAGGGAAGTATTTTCCAGTGGCGGTCGATGGAATTTGACCTGCTCATATTTTCTTAAGGAGGCATGGGACCCACACCATAATTTAGGGGTGGTTACAAGACCTAAGTAGAAGGCTACAATGGCAAAAAAAATGTTCAGGGAAAACTTGCGAAATTATTTTTCCAAAAATGGCAAAAAAATTTTTCATAATCACCGAGTGAATACAATTTTTTTATACTTGTGATTTTCTCGAAATGTTGAGATCCGTAAATGGATGGAAATTTGAATTTTTATTTCATCACAACATTTTGTCTATGGGATTTTATAGTAGTCGTATCTTTAAGGAAAATAAGAATTTTGCAAAAATCACAAGTATAAATGAATTGTATTTATTGGGTGATTATGAAGAAAAATATTTTACCAATATATTGCAAGTCGTTTCCAAAATGTGCCCGGAGGCAGCCATTTTTGGAAAAAAAAATTCGCACGTTTTCCCTGAAGATTTTTTGTCATTACAGCCTTCTACTTAGGTCTAGTAACCACCCCCTAAAATATGGTGTGGGTCCCATGCATCCTTCCGGGAATACGAGCATGTCAAATTCCACCGGCCGCCACTGGTATTTTCCTAAGGGCGTAGGAGGCTATTGCCCGGGGCGGCCTGTCCATCTGGGTTTTTAGCTGACAATCTCGAATTGTCTTTAACCTATATCGTATAAAAAAATATAATATGAGTTTATCGCATACAGTTTGTATATATTAATTACTCTTTTAAAAATTAAACATGTACATATATTTTTTTCATATTTGTAAGTTGTGACATCTAATTATAAAGCTAATAAATAGCTATAGAAAAAAGTGCAAGTTTTTTATTTGTCAGCTCGGATTTTTTTTACATTTACTAACAGGTACTGGGGTGACCGATCATATTCGCCCAGAGCAAAATTTAGAAATACGTCCCTGTCTACATAAAATGTTCGATATGATAATCATAATACATTTAAGATTATTTTTTTGCACTTTTATAAAACATACTTATTGCATATTTCACAAAACACTTAAGTACATCCATAAAGTTTGCACCATACAAGGGCGTAGCCAGGGGTGCGATGGGGGCGATGGGGGCGATCACCCCCCCCCCCCCCCAAGGGTCAAGTAAAAACCGAAATACTCGGGGGAATGCGGTTGCCCTTGGCTGTAGTGACCTTTTTTTTTTTGGCTTTTTTTGTTTTATTTGCAGCGATCGCTTCGGGCTTTTGGTTGCCGTTGCCTCTACTGACCTTTTTTTTTTGGCTTTTTTGTTTCATCTGCATTGAGCGCCCCCCAAAGATAACTACTGGCTACGCCCATGGCACCATATGAGGAAAAGTTTTGACCGTCAGTTGTTTAGTCATCTCTTTATAGCGCCCATCGAACCTAGTAAAAAGTTGTAGTACACGAAAATTTGAAATCGACCCAAGAGTAAACTATTTTTTACTTTTTCTTTATTTTCAACCCTAGAGAAAAATATTCTAAAACTAAATAGTTTTATGGAAATGGAAATCAGATTTTTTCCTTTAACAAAAAATGTTCATGTTCGATATCTCGACAATTACTTTTTTGAGAATTAATGGAATTTTTGCAGTAAACTACAATTTTAAGTTTGTGTTAAAATTGTATTTTGGTTTTAATTATGTTCGGGATCCACTTAGATTTGTTTTTATTTGATTATTTTTCATAGTAATAAAAGGTTTATTCAATTTACGAAATGTTTTTCTTGACTATAGACGAGTTATATGTAGAATTAAATTTATTGATTTATGATATTTTATATTTAGCGGATTTGTGCTGAATCTAGAGGTTCACAATATTTAATATTCAGCAAACAGTATTCAATATTCAAACATTGGTTGTGAGGTGAGTTGTAATTCGAGAGTAGCGATCAAGCAGAGCAGTCAATTTCTTATTTGTAACGGTTCTCTTATAACGGTTACGTTAGCGTTCGGATTACTGAGGTAAAGTTTGGACTATCACTTCTTGATTTGGCCGTTAGGACTAGTGTGTGTTCGGATTAACGTGTATTCGGAATAAAGAAGTTGTACTGTAATGATAAGCTTTAAATTTTGAATGCATGAAATCTGATGTGATTACGTCTTGTTACATTTTTATATACATACATACATATGTACTTGTATGTATACAGGGTGATTGATTTATCATAGGAAGTGAGATTTTCTCAGAAACGGCTGAGAGAAATTACTTTTTACTTACAAAGGTATGTTGAGTATGAATTATTTTTCTGTTTAACATTTTTTTTTTTTTGTATTTTGAATATTTAAAAAGTTATCTTGGATTTATTGTTGAGTGCATCTGTTTTTCTCGTAATCTGCTAGCTAAATGAGTATAATTTCTGTTAAGAGTATGTCAATTTACTTGTTTTTACTAAAGCCAGAAGCTTCCGCTTTTTAAGACAGAAATAAAAAATATAGCGTAACAATGCTAAGCATCTCCATGCCTCGAATTTTTTTTAGCAATATATTATGCATAATATTATTTTATGCTTCCTAATTTTTTTGTATGTCCATTACTTCATTTTTAAAAAGTTATGGCCAATTCCCAGAACCTACTAAATAGTCTATTTCTAAATTTCACACCATTAAGGACATATTCGATTACAAATAAGAACTGTTTAAAATTTTAATGTAAAATTTATTACATTTTAAAAATATCCCATTTTATTTCAAATTTAGTTTTCTGTATGCCTCTCTGATTGTTACTTTAGGATATGTGTGAAAGTATGTGCGAAGAACAGTTTTTGGCTTAAATTTTTGGCTTAACTTCAAGTAAATACATACCTATGTATTTATTAAAGTAATTGTTATTATTCTTTGAATTCGACAAAGACAAATGGACTGTGCATAAAACGATTTGTGTTTTGATTTGAAACAAAAAATCAAAAACATTTTTACGAAGTCATAAAAACTATATCGCAAAAAAAATTGAGACGTCGCGACGCTTAGCATCATTAAGCTATATTTTTTTATTTCCGTCTAAATTTTTTAGGAAAAACAAGTAAATTGAAATACTCTTATACAGAAATTATATTCATTTAGCTAGCAGTTTACGAGAAAAACTATGACAAAAACCGATAGGGATAGATTTTTAAATATTCAGAATACAAAAAAGTGTTAAATGGAAAAAGAACTCATAATTAATAATATATCTTTGTAATGGTAAATGTATCTATCTTATGTGCACATGTTGCAGAAAGTAAGAAATGTACATATGTATGTATGAATAGACATATGTACATATGTACATATGTCTATTCATTTCTCTCGGCCGTTTCTGAAAAAAAGTCACATCTACAGTGACCAGACGTCCGTCATTATGATGGACAGTCCGTCATTCAGAAAGTTTGTCCGTCTTCAATAACAGTCCGTCAAACTGTCCGTCATTGAAATTTTTTTATTAAAATGTCCGTAATTACGTCTTCTAGGTTAATCTGAAGACGTATCGACGTATCGTATCGATCATGATTAAATATTAGTATTTCAAAAAGGCATCAAATTCCAAAAAGTATCCTTGTGAAAGTTTATATTTTTATGTAAATATATTTTTCATTGAAATTCTGAAGTGCCAGGAAAACGCGTGACTGAAAGTTTTAAAAATTTTCACGGCGCGAAAAATTAACTCTAGCTTCGTCAATGTGAACCAGCTGAACATGTCCGTCTTTGGTAAGATCAAAATCTAGTCACTTTAGTCACATCCTATGATAAATCCCTCACCCTGTAGGTACGTACGTAACACTTGATACTGATGGGGTGCCAGTAAATTATAGGCAAATACATAAATAATATGTACGTTATATAAAGCCATCTCAGTGTTAAAATAATACTACAATAAATCAATTAAAATATTATCAGCATAGATATCATCTTAATTTCATGTCAATTAAATCATACTGTGTATAAATACTCGTATGTATGTATGTATATCTCAACTGTCATATTTGAAATATTACCCAATAAAAAAAATACCTGCCTTAATCTCAATAAGTCTGTGATTCATTACTACTAGGATTTTTTTTCTGTTTAATTTTATTTTAGACTGTTTCTTGTAGCCTGTAGGTACCTCCTACCTACCGACAATTAAAAGTCGTGAATTAAAAATATTTGAAACATAGTACCTAATCTTGCATACATACTGGTAATTTGTGACGAATTTCAAGGTATGAGTAAAGTATATTAATGAGTTTATCATATATTCTTATTTACACATACTATAAATATGTAATGTAATGTACGTATACCTACGTCCTACGTGTATATTTAACTTTTCGTCGGTCGTCGGTTGTGTACATGTAACTTAATATTTATCTAATAAGCATATTAGGTATCGTATTAGCACATCGAAAACATTTTTAAAATATTATATTACCAATCACCTGCCAGCGAAGCGAATGACACAGCATATCCTTTGAATTTTGAATCAAGGTGAAAAGTGAGAAATCTTATCCTTATCAGTTACTTGTGTAGTTCATTACCAACTTTAAATATAACAGATTCGCCGGTACACTGCATACGATCAATATCATGTGAATATTGTAAGTGGTGGTGTAAACAACTAATAAGTGTTATTAATATAAGAAGCAGTTCATAAGAATTGCACAACAATATTAATTGAGCACACTCAAGATGGCACGTAAGCATTTGGAATAATGCGTTGGAATCACTGGAATATGTATTACCAGTACTTGATTCGAGGTTATGTCCAAAACGTGAGATCGATTAGTGTGATGCATTTGAACTAAAACTTTCAGTGGTTTACAGTATTGAATGGGACAAGGTAATATACATTTTATTTTATTAAAATTACTCTTTAACTAGCCGATGTTAATAAATCGTCCAATTTTTTTGGGAATGCCGATAGCTATTAATTTATTGTCCCTCTATCAATGTTTCGCGCACAATTTGTTTTGGTACACTAATAATAGCAATAATAGTAGTGATGTTACACGGTGTCCCAATTTTAATTTGGACAATTTACTTTTAATAAGTTTTTTTTATTAACCATTTAATTTCCTTTAAATACATACAAAATATATAACGCTTGTAGTGAGGTAACAGCCAGAAGGTCACAGAGAGGTCATCAATCCTCGAGTGATACTTACTATAAAATGTAATTACTATACAAAAACCGGTACCTAAGAAATCACTATTCTTGTTAAAAATTTTATTAAAATGGTTTATTCGCATTCGCGCGAAGAAATATATCAGAATGTCGTATAGCATGGCATCAAAACGGCAATTCTGAACGTAAATTACAAGATTCATTTGCTAACATGTGTTCCCAAATAGGCCAACACTTTCTAAAAACACTAGGTATCCAAAATATTACGCATAATCTTATTAGTACAGCGAGGTCAGCGAGACATTTTGGCTCGGCGCGACGGGCGATTAGCTGTGCTGTGTGGAAGAAGGGTTCGGGTTCGGATGCCTTCGGTCACAGGTGAAAGAGTACTTGGCCGCTACTCTGGTTTCGGTGTCGAACGTGTGCCTGCATTTTGTTTTACAATAAATTATTGTAAAACTATTGTGCTTACCAATGGATGGTCACGTGTGCATTACAACAAAATTTTGAACTAAAAATAATATCCCCTCTCTTCGAATACACATACGTGGTGTTGACTCATACTGATTAGTGGTAGGTGGTGAAGGGCCGGTGTTATTTTCCCACTACCTTCGATGCGTAATGATGGTTGCGTCTTACATGTCGTTTCACATCTATTTGTCCTTTTTCACAACCGGCCGATGTTGGCTTAACACACACTGTATATTTCTTATGTCTTCTGACATGTTGTACTAGGTTATTGATCTTCCCACGGTCTGAACATTATTTTTGTAATTATAGACAATATGGAAAAAGTATAAGTAAAATACTAAGAGCTATGACACACACAGCGGTTTGTGCCGACTCTTCTGCCGAGTCGGTGGCCACTCGACTATTGTCGCACATAGCGGATTGTCGACTCGGCACTCGGCAGCCTAGCTGCCGAAATCACAAGTAACAACATTTTCAATGATTTGGAAAATGTAGTGCTTTTAGGATTGCTACATTTGCGTTGGAAAAGAAGAAACAAGAAGAATCGACGAATGTGGGTGCATCCAATTGTAAATGATCACCTAACCAAAGGACATTTTTATACTCTATTTTCTGAATTACGAGAATATGAAGGGAAGTTTTTTAATTTTACTTATATTTATGAGTAAAATTAGTTACTTTGAATTTATGGTTGCATAAAAGAAA
The DNA here is from genome assembly GCA_029963805.1 of Aromia moschata. Taxonomy (NCBI): domain Eukaryota; kingdom Metazoa; phylum Arthropoda; class Insecta; order Coleoptera; family Cerambycidae; genus Aromia; species Aromia moschata. Next base: position 66,082 of record JAPWTK010000776.1, on the reverse strand, counting down.
TAATAACAAAGCAAAACTCTCGTATGAGAAAATGTATTCCATCAGAAGAAAAATTGGTACTCTTCGGTAAGGACTGCAACGCTTCTTTCGAAGTCAAAGTTATTTTGAATTCTAAAAATCTGTAGTTACGTAGTTGCGCTTGAACAACGCGAGAGAAACCGCTGTGTGTGTCAGCGCTCATACAGAACAATGTAAACAAGCGCCGCTCTAGTAATAAAACCGCACGCGTTTCTTGCAGTGGACGACGTGTCGAGACGGCTTTTCAGCCGCCAGAGAACAGTAGCAGCACTGTGTGTTTTGCATCATTTGAAAACATAGGCTTATGTGCCGATTCGGCGGCCGATTCGGCGGCCGATTCGGCTGCCGAGTCGGCACAAACCGCTGTGTGTGTCATCGCTCTAACGAAAACACAAAAAAAGTATATAAAAAGGGAATTTATAATTTGATAAATGTAATCTCCCGCTTTAGAGAGATGACACACACAGTGGTGTGTGCCGAGTCGACTGCCGCTTGACGAATGTCACACACAGCGGATTGTCGACTCGGCACTCGGCAACCTGGCTGCCGAACCACAAGTGACAAAATGGTCGATGATTCAGAATAAAGTACTTTTGGGCTTGCTATATTTGCGTTGGAAAAGATGAAGCAAGTAGAATCGACTAATTGTGAGTGCATCCAATTGTAAATTACTGTCTAACCAAAGGACATTCTTATACTCTATTTGCTGGAGTACGAGAAGATGAGAAGTTTTTTTAATTTTACTCGTATGTCGTATGTCAGTGACTTTTTTTGATGAAGTGTATAGTTGCATAAAAGAAAAAAATTACGAAGCAAAACTCTCGCATGAGAAAATGTATTCCATCAGAAGAAAAATTGGTACTCTTCGGTAAGGACTGCAATGCTTCTTTCGAAGTCATTTTGAATTCTAACAATCTGTAGTTGCGTAGCTGCGCTTGTAAAACAACGCGAGAGAAAACCGATATGTGTGTCAGCGCTCATACAGAACAATGTAAACAAGCGCCGCGCCGCTCTAGTAATACCGCACGCGTTTCGTGCAGTGAACGACTTGTCGAGACGGCTCTTCTGATGCCGCCAGGGAGCGATAGTCGCAGTGTGTATTTTACATCATTTGAAAACATAGGCTTATGTGACGACTCGGCGGCCGAGTCGGCGCAAACCGCCCTGCGTGTTATCGCTCTTATTTCTAATATCGTTGCTATCTACATACCTACATATGTATCTACTATACCTACCTTATCGTATACTCGTTGATTATTAAAATACATTGTCATTATTGTTATTAATGTACCTTAGTACTCTATTTCCATTTTAAATTGAAAATAGGTAGAAAATAGCAACGTTGTCAGATATATTTTCTAAAATTGCTAAGCTCACTATACAAGTATACTTCATACTTCAGTAAACTGTTAGTTCGTGACGTTCTTAGAAAGCTAGTTTGGAAATATTAAAAAAAAATACATAGTTATAAATTTATTAGTTAGCATTAAAATAAAGCGTTTAAAATTGCTGGAAAAAAATTAATTATAGATTAAAACAACTTTATGTATATTTCTATACTTAAGAAAATTTTTGAAGAACCGGCAACACGATGCCGCGATCCGCGAGCGAATGACGATCCAGTATACTATTGAAATGCTTTGTATTTAATACTCCTTAAATACTTATTCGGTCCACTGTGCCATAAAAATTTTACGACGTCGTTAAAATGATTTACGACTTTGGTAATTCGACTTGTTTAAGACTCCAGTGACGTGTATTTCAGCTAGGTTTATTAACACAGACAATTTTTTGAGATTGTCTGGCTAAATGAGCATTATTTACAGCAAATTATAATACAAATATTAAGAGTTTTGTATGCAGGCTAATTTTAATCTCCTATATTGATTTGAATGAAAAAAATTATTTCACCATTTTCGAATTTATAAAAGATATGCACGCCCATGGAATCATAAAGTTGCACCGTTGTTTTTGTTCCCCAGGCGTATTTATCATTTTCAATTAAAAATAGAAGGACTTTACTAGCCCAATCAACGGGGAGAAAACCTACAACTTTCTAATTTAACTTTCTTGTGTAGGACGAAGCTTTTTTTTATTTGCAAAAAACCGTTTTTTTGACTTTTGCGATTTTTTTTGGTTATGTTCGCCATTAAAACTCGAGTCGCAAAAAACGCTATCTTTCTTAGAATTGTTTTCTCTATACGACCATGTTTTTTGTTTGCTGATAACAATTAGTGACCAATTTACATGGGGGCTTTCGCTCGTTGATTGGACTATACGTCTGGTAGATACTTATACTCCTGGTGAATTATTTAGTAGCGTCTGTGAGTCGGAAAAACCCTGAAAAAATGATCTGGATTTACCCGGATCGAGAGTACCGCTCCCCCCCCCCTGTTTTCGAGGATGCTGAACACAATGCCGGTGTCAGAATGTCTCTTTGGGATTGCGCAACCCCCAAAGCGTCCAAAAACCACCCCCTACATCATTTCCTTGTAAAAAAATGTCTTTTCCCCCGTTTTCGAAGATGCTGAGCACGGTGGTGGTGTTGAAGATGACTTCCGACCCTCACCAACCCCACCACCGGTCAAAACTCACCCCCGAAAGGGGTATTTTTTTATCAGCGGCAAAATAACTGTCCCCCCCCATTTTCGAGGATGCTGAGCACGGTGGTGGTGTTGAAGATTATTTCCGACCCCCACCAACCCCTCCACCGGTCAAAACTCATCCCCGAAAGGGGTATTTTTTTTATATAAGCAGCAAAATGTCTGTCCTCCCCGCTTTCGAGGATGCTGAACACGATGGTGGTGGACGATTTTTTTTCAAATCCCTTCAATAAATAAATCACTCCTTTCGGGGGTGAGTTTTGGCTGGTGGAGGGGTTGGCGGGGGGTCGCAAGGGATATTTTTACAAGGAAATGATGTAGGGGGGTGTTTTTTGGCCGTTTTGGAGGGTTGCGCAATCCTAAAAAGACATTCTGACACCGGCATCGTGTTCAGCATCCTCGAAAACGGTGGGGAGAGATACTCTCGATCCGGGTAAATCGAGATCAATGTTCGTCCGACTCTCAGACGCCACTAATTGGTTAAGTAGGTACTTAGATATATGTACATACATACGTCATAGGTACAATTGACCTGAGTATCTAAATATAAATATAATATACATACACAAACAAACACAAGTGTGATAACATATTTTTAAGAATTATTTGTCGATGACTATGGATTTAAATGATAACAAGAATAAGAATATCGTAATTCTTAGGAGGCGTCCATTAATTACGTGAGGCGTTTTTGGCGATTTTCGGACTCAATTTCGCAATTTTGTGTTTCTCAATTTTCAGTGGGTACGTGATCAGATTGATAAGTAAACTTTCAAACCAATGAAATCGTAGAACTAAAAAGAGTTTTAACATTTAATGCCTGAATCTCACATCAGTTTGTTCATTTTGGCTGTTAGAGGCTATTCTTGTATAATTTACCTTAGTCGCCCTTCTTTAACTTAAGTTGTCGTTATTTATATGTTTGTATGTACATACAGATTAGGAAATTGCACCTTTACATATTGGCGATACATGTGTAGAAGAGAATAAGTTAAAAGACGCCAGAAAGGACAGACAAAGACAGTTAGATGCTACAGTGTTTCACGCTCGTACACGTATAAGAAACGTATGAGACCTGCGAGTGAGAAAATGTGAAGAGAGGGGTAGTTGACACGGCCCATCACCGACCGCCTATCGCCGTTAATTCCAACGTTTTTGTTGTTCCAACATTTCCTCTTTACGTTATTGCATATTCTAATTCATCTATTTTTTCCCTTTTCAAAAATATATAACATCTGTTCCAAAGTTGCGATATATTTCCTATGAAAGTATTTTTGAAAAGGTAGTTAGCGACACCAGATTTTATTTTACAAAAATAAAAAGTTTAAAGCGTAACCAAATTTTAAGAACATAAACAAAAATTTTGATTATTTTTGCTGTACCGTCGATATACTCGTTAATCTTAGAAATTGCATGTACTATAAAATTAAAGTTCATTTAAATTTGATATGAATTATTCAATTTTACATCTTAGTCCTGTTGCACAATTGGGCTAACCACAACCATAACCATAAGCATAACTGTAATTTTTATGTTTTGTCCACAACAAATTTTAAAACTCCCGCACAGAGGATTCAGTTTAGCCAATTTCACTAAATTAAACAGTTTGTGTGAAAAAACAGAAACGGTACTGGAATTAGAAGAAATTATGGACGTCGAATTGTTAACTAATATTGTAGTAATTTAATATTAATTAGAGTTAATTACTACTGTCTTTAGGGTAACCCTTAAGGGGGTATTCTAGTCTAGAGGCATGAATTTCGGGCGGTTTTTTGAAGCTCTGTACAAACGAAACAAAAAATATTTTTACTATCCATTTTTTTTATCACGTGTTTATTGATATTTTAAAATAACTGAAAAAATTAACTGAAAAAAAAGACTCAAAATTGACAAAGTTATGAGCTGGCAAAGTGGGGGGTCCAAAAAAAGGGGTATCCTAGCGTGCATGATTTTAACCCTTCTGGTCAACTGAAACAAAAAAGCCGAACGGATTCTTAATTATAATAGATGCCCCTATAGCCTGAACCTTGGAAAAGTAAAAAAAAAAAATTTCATAAAATGGCGGCCATTTGAAAAAAAATTTTTGCATGTTTTTTTAACAATTCCGATTTTTTTAAAAATAGTAAAATTAAAAATTTTGATTTGAGCGTGCTTGAGGCGATAGAGGAATGTATAAAGAACATTCACACCAAATTTCAAATAAATCGGTTAATTAGAACTTGAGATATGCACGCCAACTCGAAAAAAGTAGTTTTGAGAAAAACGCGTTTAAAGTTTTGGACAAGTTTCCGGCAATTTTACTCAGTTACCACGCCCACGTTGCTTGAAGGCTGGCTCAAAACTAATTTGAAATAAATACTAAACGAATAGATTCCTACTAAATACGTTTCGTGTTTCGTAAGTACTCGGGCAGCGTCTACCGTCTATTGTTCATTTGTTCCGGTCGGACCGGAGCCGATGCCGCGTCACAAAAATGGCTGTAACTCATAAAATAATTGAAATTTTGAAAAATCCTTTTAAGGGCATATTCTTGAATGTCTAAACTTTGGAAATATTAAACAAAAAAAATCTATTTTTTCAAATTTGTAGACTAGAATACCCCCTTAACCCACATTTCACGACAGTGCAGACATGAGGTTGGTATGACTAGCAAAACGTAATTTTAAACGTAAGATAAAATTATTTCATCCTTATGTTTACGGTTATTGACGATTGAAGGTCATTCTTAATGCTAATGTTAATGGAATTAGTTGTAGACATGAACATTATTTTCATACACGCCATCTTTGTGGTTATGGTTAATTTTACGTTTATGTTAATTGTGCAACGGGCCTAAGGCCCCTTGCACAGTATGCAGTTTTTATTGCCAATTTTAGTTGACAGCCACTGTTACCAAAACATACTGATAACCTCACTTGCTACAAGAAAGTTTATCCATTTAAACAGACCAAATAGACATGATTAAATCAATCTCAGTGAGGGACAATTAAGAAAACCACAAAATACAGAAATTTTAGGGATCACAAAACACAATACAAACTACGCCACCACACGATAGCCGCAATAATTATAGCTCCTGTCTTAAAATTTTTGTCTGCAAGAAATTGCAGACAAACATAAATACGCATGTGTACAATAAAAATTGCTGCAATTTTTCTTGCTGGCAATAAGAATTGCGAACTGTAAAGCGGCCTTAAAGATCCTACGGCCTCATGCAGTCGCTAGTCACTCGTGTTCAGCCAGAAATGAGATCACGTGGTACGATTTTGAATTTTCCGCCATTTTTAGAATCGCAGCGACAAGTCGCAGCGTCAACATGGCTGCTTATTATAGCAATAATAAAAGTAAACGGAAAATACCAAATCGTGTGAAATTAATTAATAAATCATAATAATTAATGAAAAATTCTTAAAATACAAGTGAAATGAAAAACAATGTAATAAATAGTATTTGCTTCTCGACAATTTTAGATCCAGTAGTTATTAACAAAGCGCGATGTCCATTGTAGATAAATATCAAAAGTGGATGGACGAGTGTCGACAAATTATTCATAATGCGCAAATTCGGAAACTTTTGCGAAAGAGAGTATTAGCAGCTCTTGTAACGAGCGAAATTTTACAACGAAAAATAAAAAAAAATGGAAAACGTTTTTGGATCCATCCATTATTTAAATTATGAACAGAACATGGTTTCTTTGAAACCGTTTTCCCTACACTCTCCTCATATGCAGACAAATTTGAAAATGATTTACGGATGTCCACAATTCGTCCATAAGTCCACGATTTATTTCATCGCTCCTTTCCCAGCGACAAAGTTCAACTTTTCCAACTTTGTCGCTGAAATTCTTAAAATGGCTAAAAAATCAAAATCGTACCACGTGACCTCATTTGTCGCTGGAAACGAGCGACTAGCGACTGCATGAGGGCGTACCTTAAAGGTTTGTGCTATTTGGAGGTCACTAGACAGTTCCACTTTAGCGATCCACATATCAAACTTATTATTTAAATAATTCCTTACTGCTGCAATACTTTTTAGATAAAACTTCTGCTGTTTTGCCGAGTCCGGTCGTCAATGGCAGCTGCGATCCGTTGTCGCTAATATCTTTTTCAACAATATTTTTAAATTAAATATGTCGCGACCTTATCATGCAAACATAAATATATTAGGTATTTTTGAAGGAATCAGATTATATATTAATATGTACAGGGTATTCCACTAAAAAAAGGCAAAACTTTGGTTCAGTTTCATGGTTTCTGATGTTAAATTATTTCTTCGCTTAGACTATTATAAAAATGTATGCAAAAATCTATAACTTTTGTCTGAGACTTTTCTCTAATTTAAATAATAAACTTGCAGTAAGTTGTCAAATGATGGAAACTAACCCAGTACATACACATGTAATATACGCAGGATTGGAACGTCCAAGATTTCAAAGCCGAGCATTAAAAGATAGAAAAGAATAAACTCTTCGAGTAAAGGGAACTGACAGAGAAATATTATATCCATAGTTGCCAGACTGATGTCATTTTAAAACTTTTATGAGCGTTATGCTCTGTCTTTCGTGATAGGGTAGCAATAAAATATGTAGGCGGGACGCCCCGCCCATAAATTATAATGCGCACGTGTGAATTGAATTATTATATCGTTATTGCTCTACGGAAAATAAGCACTTGAGTATTCCTGTGTGTACGCAGTATCCCGAGAAGTTAAATGTTTGGGTTGATATTTTAGGCGATTCCATCGTTGGGCCATTTTTTATAAACAGTTCCTTAAATGCCAACAAATATTTAACAAATAAAACAAACTGTTTACGGACATGAATATGAAAGACCACGAAATTTAAATGATTTACGGGCTAGAATTGTACAAGTCCTAAATAATATTTCCCCTGAAGTGTTAGAAGTTAGAACGCGTAAGAACTGAATTTTACGATAGAAAGAGGCGACATTTTTTAACCACTTATTCAATGGGCATTTTTTCTTTCTTTCGTCTTATAACCGGGTTGATTTATATTTTTATTTTTTTATTTTTTATAGAACTTCAATATTATTTTCTTGCAGACCGGTTAGTTAAGGAATACAAAAATTCGAAAATAAATACAATTATGTTCGTACACTTCTTTTAAGTGTATGGGATAATTGTAAAAGTCAGAATTACATAAAAATTTCGTTTCTTACAGCTGTCAATGTACACATCCATAGCTGCGAAACAGTACTGACTGAGTTCCATTCGAATTCGGCGACTGGCGTGTAGGTAATACCCCACTCCAATTTATATTACGCGCAGGTCTCGTACATTTATAATACGTGCAGAAGCGTGAAACAATGTGGCATCTAACTGTCTTTATCTGTCCTTACTGGTGTATTTTAACTTATTCTCTTCCACGCATGATCGTCAATATGTAAAGGTGCAATTTCCTAGGGTGTATATAGGTTTTATTTGATTAGTTCCTAGGGTGTATATAGAATTTAGAATTACTATTCTAAATTGAAAATAGGTACTTATACGAGGTAGGATAAGGATATATAAGTTTACTAACACTGTGTATGGAACTAAATACGCGTTTCTATACTGATCTTTACCCGTATAGGCTGTATCCTAGTCAACGTTGTTTTGACGAGCACCTGTCAAGTAAGAGGTGGGCGGAATCTACACTTCATTGGTCATTGTCGCTACTCTGGTAGGGGGAAATATGTTACCAGACTCGACAGTCGAGTCTTAGACATAGAGTCGACCCAGTTGATTACGTTGGCGGTAAAACACGGGTTATAACCACGGGTGTTATAAGTACATATACGAAATTGATAATCTGCAATTTGATAAAATGCTTACTCATGATGATTCTTATCTCTTTACTGTATTGCAAGGCCGTAGGGCCTCAACTTAAGAGCCACGATAGGGTCAGAATTAATTTTCGATGCCCTTTAAGACAAAAAAAAAAGTTTAATCGATTATCTGATCCCCGAAAAAAACGGGGATTATATGGATGTGTATATAAATAAAAGTCGACACCCTGTGCTTGTAGTTAGGCAACTAGAAATGGCTTTGGATGGTATGGTCAATGAATGGTATGGTCAGGGTTAAAACATGTTTTTGTACATACAGTTATTGGGTACATGAGTCCGGATCAACTTATTCATTTTATTTAAAATAACATTTTGACTCATGGAGGGACTCAAACATTTACCACCTTTGTAATATCCTGAATATAGTGGGATTTTATCAACTAATCCTGAATAAGTAATATTCGTAAATAAAGTTTATGTTGCTCTCGTTCAGTTTGTTTAATTTAAAGACTTCCCCAGCATACGCATACGATGAATTATCATGGTTAAATTACATCACATTTCCCAGACTAAGTAGAAGTGCATAGTTTATTATATTATTATTAGCTGACCCGGCAAACGTTGTTCTGCCATATTGAAAATTTGAGTTTATACGTATTTTTTGATGCCAAATAAAAGAAAATACAAAAAAAAAAATTTTGTCAAAAAAATAGAAAAAAAATTTTCTGGATAGGGACACCCTAATCAGCTAACGGTATGAAATATACTTTACGACCTATTCTCATACCTACCAAATATACATATAAAATTTCATAAAAATCGGTCAAGCCATTTCGGAGGAGTGCGACACGAGATTCTTATACACGGTGGAGACTTTAACTGGAATATATTCGTTAGCGGGGTGGTGAATGATTTTTCAAAAAATTCCCGAGACACGTCAACTTTTAAATGTATTTACCTACATTTTGCAAGTAATATGAAAAATATACCCCTTCTGGGGTGGCTGAAACCACCCTCGACATGATTTTTTTCAAATGCAACCCTATGGCTTGTGACCCCTCATTGTAAAGCTGGTTGAAAGAGGAATCCAACGCACTGATCAAATTTTAATTTTTAGTATGTTTGTAGGGTTGCATACAATTAAAACAATTTAAAAATTAAATTTATTTTCAACGTAATAATTGTTCAAAATGTGCACCATTCACTTGTTGTCAGTATCCCAATCTGTGGTAGGTTTCTTCCCTTACATTATGCAACATTTGCGATGTTATTTTTCCGATTTCCTCTCTTTCCTGCAGATCCTTTCCTGCAGATCTGCTATGTTGTTGGGTTTCTGAATGTAAACCCTACTTTTAAGATGTCCCCACAAAAAGAAATCCAGTGGTGTAAGATCTGGAGATCTTGCTGGCCACTCAATATTACCTCGCCTCCCAATCCACCTACCGGGAAAAATTCTGTCCAGATACTGACGAACAATGGCAGCATAGTGTGGTGGGGCCCCATCTTGCTGAAACCATAACCTCTCGTCGGTCAAGTTAGGGTTTAAGGGGTTTGGAAATAAATGACATAGCACTGGCATTAGTTCGTGCTGGAGTAAACGCAAGTATCTTGCTCAAAGAAAAATTGTCCTACAATTCTATCTTGTATTATTCCGGCCCACACATTAGTTTTCTGTGGGCGCTGAATATGAAGTTCCCTCATCCAATGGGGGTTCTCTTCAGCCCAGTAACGACAATTTTGCCGTTTACGTGCCCATTTAATGTAAAAGTAGCCTCGTCAGAGAAAACTATCCACTCTAAAGATAACTGGTTTTGATCAATACAAGTCATCAATAAATCGCAAAATTCCACTCGTCGATCTGGATCATCTTCAAGTAGCTCTTGAACAGCTTGCATTTTATATGGGCGTTTTTTCTCATATTTAAGTATTTTTAAAACTGTTTTGTGATTAAGATTACTATCACGGGCCAGTTGACGGGCTGGAGTGATTGGATTTTCTTCTAGAGCAAGCAACAAATTCAACTTCGTGTCGTCATCAACAACAGCCTGCCTCTTACTCGGTACTTTCCTGACATGACCCATCTCTCGATATTGTGCCTCAATTTTACTAATGGTACCTTGATTTAGTGGTGGCAAGTCAGGATGCGTTTCTCTAAATAAGCGAACAACTTCGCATTGTTCGGCGGCGCGCTGACAGCCGAGCGACGTTGGCTGGCGGGGGTGCGAGGGGAAGCAGCGGCAGCGGCCAGCAAATTTCGCGCGGTGTTCAGAGGCGTTTTACACCAATTTAATGGCATTTAAAAGAAACTAAGTAAATGGACGAATTGTAGTTTACACTCTGTAGTTTCCGCATCCGTCGAGAAAATGGTATTTAATCTATCGCTCGACGTGTTAAGGAATATTCAAAATACGATGTAAAAAACTTTATTCGACTATTGTGCAAAAACTATTCATCGGACATAATCCAGTTTTTGCACACTCATTCTTCGTGATATTACCTACATTTTCCCACAAGATTGACTCTTCTAATGCAAAAATACTCGAATTACGAATTTATTAAGAAAAGGTAATTTTTGCGTTTTTTTCCGAGTTTTGTCAGCGAAAAAATGTACCGATTGACTTGATTTTTTTTTTCATTTTAAAGGTTTTTGAATTCTCTACAACTTTCCTATTGGATGTGATGTGATTGCTTCAATAGCTTTTCTTCTATTAGCAAAAACTTGAAAAAACTCCATTTTTTTTTTTCACTAATTTGTTATTAAAAAAAAAAGTGCAACTATTTCCTAGTCCAATTCATATACATTTTCATCTAAGGACTGAATTTGAAAGTATCCTGTAGTCGAATTTCAGGTATCAATCGTGTCATAAACTCCCCCCTTTTCGAGCTCTATTGACTGGCGTATAAAGCCTCACCCGCCTTGCTACCTAACTTACAAAATGGCTACTAATCAAATCTGCCGAAAAAGGGGTTTATTCTACTGGCAATCCATACAGTATACAGATCAGTGATCCCGACGACCCGACGCCTTATGCTTACTGCTAATGGCGGCTAAGACGTGGCCCATCCCACACCATTTTCTCTTCCACACCGTCTTCTCTTGCACATACATTTTTTTAGCTGGTAATATTTGCTATACCTAAGTCAACACGGGCCAACCCTGTATAGTGTATTCCATTTAAAATAAGAAAATTAGTCGAGGCATTGAAGTAAATGAACACTGTAGACTATCCTATATTTTAAATAAACAACGGTGACAAAACAACGAGTCTTGAACAGAGTGTACAACAACCATACTAGAAACACCCAATATACAGGCGTAATACAAATAATGCAAATAACAAAAGCAAAATTCTTATTATATCTATTAGATAAAAGTCAGTTATTCACTTTCTGTAAATATTTCTCATATTCCGGATTCTAACATTAATATTACCTATTAATACAATATAAACTAATAAGTAACTTTTATACAATAATTCTGCAACATTTCTATAATAGTCATACTATATTTTCGCGTACCTTTATTCTAGCTTGTAGATAACTAGGACCAATTCTTGTTCAAATTATGTATGTATTATGTACATATGTATATGTAATCGATATAACATGTATATCCTATGTGTACAACAGACATCGGCCTGTTGTAAAAAAAGGACAAATTCTACACTTCTCTTTCTAACGACCAACATAGGTGGTGAGAAGGCCAGTCTTATTCCCTCACTACCTTCGATGCATCCAAGTATACGCCATACGGTTGCTTTTTATTTGTCGTCTCACTTCTATTTTTCATTTTTCATAACTGGCCGATGTCTGATGTGCACATACGATATACAATGTGAAAATGAACTTTTCATTTTCTTTGCAGTATCGATTGAAAATATTTTGAATTTTAAAAATGCATTAGATTGCAAATTCAGTTTGAAGTTTCAGTGTTTTTAACTGTCACAGTATCATCTGTACACTGTCAAGACTGTTATACAAATGCCCATGTTTTGTAGTTATTTTCAATCTTATCAGTGTATCTTTTCTGTTTTTCAGGGGAGCTGTGTTTTGAGGATTATACCAGGAGTTATGTATAAAAATGAGAAAATACATATCTAATGTTAATTATGTCTACATTGTTGCAATTGCGGGTAAGTATCTAAATAATAATAAATAGGTAACTGCAGCTATATATTATACAAGTAAATGATATTCAAGTAAATTAACGAAATCGCAAAATACATATAATATTAAAGTACGTATTAATTGCTTGCCGTGACATTTATTTTTTTAACAAATTAAGCTTGAAATCAAGCGTAATAGACTTAACATTTAAATTAAAATTGAGTGTAATTATTATGCAGGAAGATCATTTCTTGACTGAGGCCATGATAGCGTCAATGTGGTTATTAAAGATAAACTCTTCGATTTCATTAACTTTATATTGTTATGAAGGCAACAAAATTACCTATAAATCAATTCCATCTAAAAATAAGAGATCAGATTTATGCATTATTTCGGAAAAAAACAACATATTGTATAAGTACATACTTAAACAATGGTAGACCTAAGTAAAAGGCTATACTAACAAACTTCAAATTAAACGCGAAATTTTTTTAAAAAAATGCTTGCCTCACCAGAAGATCTTGGAAACGACTCGCAAAATATTTGCGATTTTTTTTTCAGAATTACCAAGTGTACAAAAACTTTTTATGATCCTGTTTTTTTTTTTGCAAAATTTCCATTTTGTTTAAAGATATTTAGAGAACAGCTATTTGAAAATTTGAAATAAAAATCAAATTATTATAAATTTCGAAAAAAATTAAGTTTCTCTTTCGAAAAACAAGACATTTGTAAATACTTAGTGATTATAATAAATATATATTTTGCAAGCAGGTTCCAAGATAATCTGGTGAGGCAGACTTTTTTCGCAAATTTCGGTTGAAGTTTTTTTTTGCTGTTTCAGCCTTCTACTTAGGTCTAGTAATCATCCTCTAAACTATGATCCCATATTCCCATGTAGGGTCCCATGCTTCGATAGGAAAATACGAAGATCTCAAATTCCATCAGCCGCCACTGCTTTAATATTTGACTGAACCACGTTATGCATTTTCAGAAGTTGTAGAAATAATGTGGTGTACGGTTCAGTTCACGATAAGGCATATTTATTTTACCAATTCATACTTTGATCCTGAATGTGATATTTCTCTTTTAGTGTTAAATTAGGCATTAGCAATTATCAGAAAAAAAAATAAGAAATGAATTTTAAAATGAAATACAATTTTCCAAAAATACAAATATTTCAACTTAAAAAATAAAAAAAAACACAAACGCTTATTAATGTTCTTATTATAGCCATGGTGAGTACTCTTATCATATCTAATTATAATAAAAAATTCTTTAACATTTCTACCTTTTATTGAAAGAAACTAAAACGCGGAATTCGTTAAGTTTCGACTGTAAAAGCCGTTTTCCCCTTATTAAACTTAAATTGAGGCTTTTAATGTAAGGGATCGGGGATAGGGGGAGGGGGTTCGGAAAAAATCACAAACTATCCAAACGGGGGAGGGGGGGTGTAGTGAGATGTCACGTATATTTATTTTTTTCGTTGAACGCGCGATTTCTAAACCGCAATGTACATGGGAATAACAAAAAAATCATATGGATTAGCCCAAAAGGTGCTTAAGCGCATATTTATTTTCCAGGTAACCTGTTGGCACTCACCGGGGATATCACCTTGACATGGTCTTCGCCGATTTTACCGAAGCTATCTTCTAACGACACGAGCGTCAACCCTCTAGGAGAGCCGATAACAGCAGACCAGTTATCATGGATAGGATCCCTGCTATACATTGGGGCCATGTGTGGAATACTCCCGTTCTCCTTTCTGGCAGACAAATTAGGCAGAAAACCAGTATTATTAGCGCTCGCTATCCCCCACATATTTTCCTTCGTAGCCTTTGCGTTCGCCAAAAACATAACGTGGTATTACATCGGTAGGTTTCTGGGTGGAGTGTCGCTGTCGTCTGTCTACATTGTGTTGCCAATGTACGTAGCGGAGATCTCTGAAGACTCGTACAGAGGAATGCTGTTAGTTTCCTACAGCACATTCGCCAGTTTCGGAGATCTCTTCCCTTATCTCATGGGACCGTACGTCTCTATTATGTGGTTCAATTTGACTTTGGCTATATTTCCCCTACTGTTTTTCGCTCTGTTCTTCGTGTTGGCTCCAGAAAGTCCCTACTTTTACGTAAACAAAGATGATTACAAAGCCGAAGAATGCCTAAATATTTTGAGAACTGGAAAAACAAAAATATACAACGCGCGAGAAGAAATCGAAGAGATAAAAAAACGAGATCAATAAGAATCAGAGAGGGGATTTTTTTAACACCTTAAAGAAGAGGTACGTGATAAGAGGTTTTATTATTTGCCTAACCTTGAGTTCTTTACAACAACTCTCCGGTTTAGGAGCTATACTAGCCTACACTGAAATTATTTTTGCGGATGCTGGTACGAAAATTTCGCCGGACGTTTCATCTATAATCGTGGGCGTTGTTCTTTTCCTAGCTAGTTTTGGGGGACCTTTATTGGTCGACAGGAAAGGTAGGAGGTTTTTATTGATATGTTCATCTTTGGGAATAATACTTTCTGAGGCGACTCTTGGTACTTATTTTTATTTACAAGACAATACCAGTATTGATTTACAGAGCGTAACGTGGCTACCAGTGCTGTGCTTAATGGTATACACGATCACATTTAATATCGGTTACGGACCGTTACCTTACACCATAACCTCCGAAATATTGCCGTCGAACGTCAAATTCAGCTTAGCCACCGTAACTGGATTCACAGGGTGGTTAATGTCTTTCCTCATCACCAAATTCTTCAATGACCTAAATGAGGCGCTAGGCCGAGGCGGTACGTTTTGGTTGTACTCTGGATTTTGCCTATTCGGATTGTTTTTTATTATTTTTGTCGTGCCCGAAACGAAGGGCAGGAGTTTCCAAGATATACAGGGTCTCTTAGACAGGTGATACTTAATAGTATTGTAATGTATTAATAGGCTGTGCATAGGTATCCATAATTTATGTAGTAAATAAAGCATTATTTTTTTCGTATTAGTTGTTTGTATTTGTTTACGTTATCTATTGAAATATATTAAATTATATCAAAAACTGTTATTTAATGTAATTAGTACTTAAATGTTTCACACATTGAGATACACCCATAATCAGAGTTCGGCCATACGTAGTTTTAACCTTGAACGGCTCTTAAAATAAACCTGAATATACCGTGTGTGTAAAGCCAACATCGGCCAGTAATGAAAAAGGACAAACAGAAGTGAGACGACAGATAAGAAGCAACCGCACACCGAAGGTAGTGAGGGAATAAGACCGGCCCTCACCACCTGTGCTCATCGGCGTAGCTAGGGGGGCCCCTGCGGGATATAAAAGGACTTAGTATCTGAAATTACTTATATTTTTCCTCCTGAACATTCTAAAGGTTTCCACAATAAAAAAACTATATTATGTATTTTTTTGGGTTACAATTGGAAAAATTTCAAAGCAAAAATTGTCTGAAATTACTTATATTTTTCATAGAATAATCTTATTTTATATAAGTATGTAGAAGAGCGTGCAATCCAGGGCCGTAGCCAGGGGCGGATCAGGGCGGCACCAGGCCGAAATTTCGCCCTGACATAAAACTTCTGAAAATAGAGACGAAAATCTAATAAATATTTACTGTTTTTTGTAAAACTAGATAAATATAAAACGAAAAAAAATATAAAACAAAACATATTTTAAAATTTAGAAAATTTTCGCCTGCGGCGCCAGTGTTATCATTTATATTATTTGCCATGGTTTATATTATTTTTATGGCCGGAACAAAAAATTTTGAAATGCTAGAAAAACGCGTGACCTTGAAATTTTGAAAAATTTTCGTCTGCGGCGCTATTTTGGCGCCTCCCGGCGCATCTTTATTTTTTCCGGGTGCCCCCTTGTCCCGGTCCCAAATATTTAAGACATGCCCTGGCTATAAAAAGTAAGGCCCTGACAGCAGTAGCGACCTAGCTACGGCCCTGGTGCAATCCTTGCCTATTAAATTTTTTTCCAACGTACTGGGGCTATGGCCCCCCCTGAAAACTGAGGCTAGCTACGGCGATGCCTGTGCTTGTTGTTAGACTGAGAAGTGTAGCATTTTGTCCTTTTTCACAACCGGCCGATGTCGGCTTTACACAAACTGTATAGTTTGTGTAAAGCCAACATCGCCACTTTTGAAAAAGGGCAACCGTTTCTTATGAAGTAATGCCATAAGATTCAATAATAACTAATATAATAACTGGCATTTTTCTAAGACTTATTTTATTACTAAGAATTAATTACAAATAAATTATAAGAAGCTGGTTAAACCATCTATACAGGGTGCCCCAGAATGATTTACACAAACTATAACTCCTATACTAATAAAAAAGGTGTTCCAAAAATACAAAATATATCTTGGTTTTTTTTTAAATGGGACACCCAAAGTTTTATATTTTTACATTTTTGGATTCTACGATCAAAGTAACAAAGTAAAAATATTTTGTATTTTGTGAAAATGTAGTAACAATGTTTAAATTCTCAACATTTATTTCTGTTTTTAAAACCTAATTTAATTTGAGTTCTACAAACTGATTAAGTGTTGTGTCGCACTTGTGAAAAATTGACTAACATATACAAGGCATCCAAAATGCATGACGAAATAATTACAAGTTTTTAACGACAATAACTTTTTTTATTTTAGATATAACATCCTGTATTTTTTGTTAACAGCAATTGTACAATTTTATTCTCTATCAACTACTATTACAATTTCCGGTAGCTAACTGTTTTCATGGAAAACGCACATTTTTCAGGATGCAAACTGATTTTAACAAACTGAATATTTATCAAGTCAGATATGGCATTTTGACAAGTCAAAATTACTTAACAAACAACAGATTTAAAGCAAAATCATTTGACTAACAGTCTTAAAATTTATGGACTAGTTTAAAAGAGGAACAAATACTATGTGGCTTATAACAAGTGTTCAAAATGACTCTAAACACAAACGTATCCTCTTTTCAGAACCTTCATCAATATTTCCAACATTTTTGTGGGCGTATGGTTCGGAAAGCTTATCTGATGCGCTTCTTCATAGTATCTGGTGTTGTTGGTGTGTTATGAATAAAGCCGGCAGATCCGGGCAGCGGGCCATATTCGTACGTGGTCATACTACTTACTACTTGTATGTGCAAAAACAAAATTCATGAAAACAAC
The DNA here is from genome assembly GCA_029963805.1 of Aromia moschata. Classification (NCBI taxonomy): domain Eukaryota; kingdom Metazoa; phylum Arthropoda; class Insecta; order Coleoptera; family Cerambycidae; genus Aromia; species Aromia moschata. Next base: position 48,394 of record JAPWTK010000776.1, on the reverse strand, counting down.
CGGTTGCGATTTATAAAGAGATATGATATAAACTTACTCTGTTATTTACCTTGCGATGTGTGAAAACTTTATGCCCGCCGCCCGGATCCGCCGGCTTTAGTTATGAATAGAGTTCGGAAACCCAGTCTTACCGCATGTGAAACTGCATTTAACTATCGAGCGCCCCCGCAAGGGAATCGGCGTTCTACCGCACAGACGCGGGTCCCAGAACATAAGCAGGATCGGTCAGTGAAGTAGGTATGCAGGGGCAAAAAATACACGCGTATATAATTTACAAGGCGCTTAAAAATACTGTTTATACTCTCATTATCATAGTGTTACAGAGTCGAGCCCTATATAACATTATCTATGAACATTAAAAATTTCTGGAAATGTGGGGAGTTGCATCCATTTCAAGCCACGTCATTGCCCTTATGTACAAGGGGATATCTTGTAATAAGATTGGAAACTGATTTCTCAAAAATCTAAGAACAATATTCCATATAAATGGTTTTCAAAAAAATAGGGACCAATTAAATATCAGTCCCACACATTCTGTGACCACCTGTGTTGATAAAATTAATTATATGAAATTGATGCTGGTTGGAATCAGAATCATAATGGGAGTTGTCTATTATCGGGTCCATTGTTATCCATATTCATTGTTCATCTATATCCATAAATCGTATATTCGTCACTAAACAGAACAAAAGTGAAGAACAGTTTTCATTTTTTATCACTTTATCTACCACATACATGCAAATTTGCAGTGGCGGTTGATGATATTTCAGTTAGCCATATCTTGAAAACGACGCAAGGGACCCACTTCACTTTTTAGGTGATGACTATACACCTCTTACAGAAAGGATTTATAGTGAAAAAACCGTCAACAAAGTTTGCGAAAAAAAATTTCAAAAACCTGGGCACTCCCTGGGATCTCAGTAACGCTCTGTGGAATATTTGCAGTAATTTTTTTTTTCATAATCTAGAAACAAATATAAGGAGAGGTTTTTCGATTTGTTACAAAATATATTATTTTCAAAATGTTATGGCCATTTTAATTTTAATTTTATAGGAACATTTTGTTTCCCAAAATTAATTATTCCACAGAGCGTTACTGAGATCCCAGGGTGTTTTGTCCCAGTTTTTTTGAAATTTTTTTCGCAGACTTTGTTGACGGTTTTTTCACTATAAATCCTTTCTGTAAGAGGTATATAGTCATCACCTAAAAAGTGAAGTGGGCCCATGCGTCGTTTTCAAGATATGGCTAACTGAAATATCACCAACCGCCACTGCAAATTTGAACTCCTTTCTCAAAATCATTTTCGGAAAGTTCGTGGTGAAGCTAAATTTTATAAGCATGGTAATTGTCTTTTTATTATGTTATCCTTGAGACGCGTACTTGGCTAATGTTGATATTTTCTCGAAATTTCATCATTGTATTTTCGGAATAATTTCGACAACTTTAAAGCTATAAAGTCGAAAGAAACGTCAAAACGTCGGGTAAAAACTAGTGCATATCATCAACCAAGTTTTAGAGCGCACTGATACCAGATTGTTATAAACTTATTCAGTATTTAGAAATAATTTTGACTAGCATATGAATGTATTCTGTGAGTTGTTAAATAACTTATTTTTTTCAACATGAAAAAGATGAATAATTTTATTTTTATTTTTTTTTATATTTTAAGACATTGGTTCTACAAAAAAAAGTACAAAAAAGAGTAGGAAAAATAGATAGTAAAAGTTAATAAAGAAGTTTTTTTAATGGGAGGAAATATTCGTTGAAAAAGGCTCTAGTAACTTGCATGAAGTTAAAATTTAGGATTGACTCTCATTACCCAGTGACTCATCACAGAAGGGATCATATACACGGTGTTGATAAAAGGTCGGTACCCCGGAATAACTCTGTTGCAACGCATCGCAGCGGAAAATGTCAAAGGGAAAAGTTGTTTGGTTTCAAAAGGGGAATAGTTTTCAATTTAAACCACCCCCACCTCTCCACCCCCTCTGCGGGGGTGGGTGTAAGTTCAGTTTTTTAAATGGAAACCCATATTTTTTATTCGTGGATGGTGTTCTCCGATAAAAAATGAACATCTTTTATTTGAAAAATTTTGTTGTCCAAGTTAATTCTTGCCCAATATTTGCCATAAACAGCCGAAGAGGAGAGCAGATCTCTCTTGATGATGCGAGGTTGGGGAAATCAGCAGCGATCTTGTAACCAAGTACGAGATCTGTTCAATCACATTTTCCGAATCGATCGAGGTCTCGTCTCAAAAATCACTGTGAACAGAACAATTTAGTTATTTAGGTTTTGATTTCGGCTATCTCATGGGGATTATTAGTAAAGGATAGGCCTGAATAAGAAAAAAAGAGACACACGATGTTCACATTCCAGCTAACAACATGATGCGCTAATAAAAAATAGGGGTTTTCATTTGAAAATTCAAACTCACCCCGCACCTCCACTGAGGGGTTGGAGGGTGGGGGTGGTTTGATGTACAAACGTTTTCCCCCTCGAATACAAACAACTTTTTTCTCTCGCAACTTTTCGGTGCAAAAGAGAAAAACAGAGGGTTTCCCGGAGGGGAAGTTAATTTGCGCACAGTTTTTATTTTGGCTGTTTATGGCAAATCTTGGGCAAGAATGAACTTGGACAAAAAAAATTTCGAACAAAAGATGTTCATTTTTTATCGGAGAACACCATCTGCGAATAAAAAATATGGGTTTCCATTTAAAAACTGAACTTACCCCCACCCCCCAGAGGAGGTGGAGGGTTGTGGGGTGGTTAAAATTGCAAACTATTCCCCTTTTGAAACCAAACAACTTTTCCCTTTGACATTTTCCGCTGCGATGCGTTGCAACAGAGTTATTCCGGGGTACCGACCTTTTTTCAACACCCGATATAGCCGCACTTACCGTCGTTTTTTTAGCAACTGAAAACTTTATTTAAACTACACATATTATCTAAAAACGCGGTAATTGAGTTGTTTGCGACATCGAGGACGTTGCGATGACAGAACAAGATATGCGAATTATGTAAAGTTCCTGTAAGTCCATAATTTATCGGATGATAAAAGATATCAAAGAAAACCTAAATTAGTGGAAATTTTGCAAACATTAAAATGTAGCATTTAGTATTATTTCGATTACCATTTCATCAGTCACTGTCAGGTCAGGAAATCACACTTTACAAAAATAAATATGTTTGGCTGTAATTATTATTAGTAGGTACCTAACCTACCTAACAGTAACATAGTGCAATCAGGGCCGGTTTATGACTTTTTTTCGCCCATAGGCAACTATAGAGACATCCAAAAAAAACGTCATCAAAGTTGGCCGGGAAAAAAAAGACGTATTTCTATTCTTAATCGAATTTATAACCTTATTTACTTGTCAAGACTGTCACATCATATGACAGACATTTTTTATTTTACAAATTTTGTCAGTCACTTGTCAAAAGTTTGACATAACCAAAAAGCTTAGACATGACCGCTATTTCCATCTCTCTCGTTCATAGCCAGAGTTGATGACGTTTTTTTTGGATGTCTCTATATATTATAGCATCCCCCCCCCCCCCCCACTACAAAACTTTTAAAATGCTTTCAGTTTTTATTCATAATACAAAATAATGTAATATAAAAAACAATATATATGCAGCGCAAACAAATAAAAATAAAAAACATTAAATGGAAAAAAGTTGAACAAGTAGATACATATAATAGTTATTTATGATTAAGTGTTAATAAATCTCACAAAATAAAAAATATTTTATTTTGTGAGTGGGAAAGTTTGCGAAACGAGTGTAAGCGAGTTGAGCAAACCCGCGAAAAAAAACAATAAAAACAAATATTTTGTAAACAAATCATAATTTTTAATACTCATATCTTAATCTATTGCATACGTTTTCTGGATTCCTTACTGGCGAAACTATTTATATCAGTAAAATCAAGCGCACTAGTTCAGTCATGGTTTATTGATAACACATATAAATTATTAAGTCCTTCTTGGCTTATGGCATTTCGTAAATATGTTTCTGTACTTTTTTAAAGTAGAAAATGATCTTTCTCCTGACGCATTTCTTAGAGCAGAGTTAGAAAAATTCTTAATGCAATTTCCATATTCGGAAACATGGTTATAACATGTTTTTCCTTGACAAATACTAACATGTTTCTAACATTAACGATACCTAATATACCTATTTTATTTTGTATATTTAGGTACTTCTACTTCCACACCGTAATGGAGTGAAAGTGTACTAGGTATCGCTGAAGGAATTTAAAAAAATGCATTCCATAAATATGCCTAAAATATTCTGAAACGTTGATTTTAATGGTGGGTTCATGCAGAAATTTTTAGTAATAAGAATAAGAATAGTAATAAGCATAAAAGTTAAACCTTCGTTTTATAATGACCCAGTTCATGCAGTAAACATAATTTTTAGTAATAATTTTAAAAATAAGGATTTGCTGCATGAACTGGTTCATTATAAAACGAAGGTTTAACTTTTTATGCTTATTACTATTCTTATTCTTATTACTAAAAATTTCTCATGAACCCACCATAAGTTTCAGCGAAAAAATTGTCTGTCTGTCTGTCAGTTTGTCGATGTGTTAACCTTTCTAACTACCAAATTTTTAAAAAGTATCTTTAAAAAGTAATTCAAAATTTCTCCTTTATTTATGGAGTGATTTAAAATATTTAAGTGTTCAACTAATGGTGGTTCATGCAGAAATTTTTAGTAATAAGAATAAGAATAGTAATAAGCATAAAAGTTAAACCTTCGTTTTAAATGACCCAGTTCATGCAGCAAATCCTTATTTTTAAAATTATTACTAAAAATTATGTTTACTGCATGAACTGGGTCATTATAAAACGAAGGTTTAACTTTTATGCTTATTACTATTCTTATTCTTATTACTAAAAATTTCTGCATGAACCCACCTTAAGACGTATAAAAACCGACGTAGGTATAAATACAAAAAAAATATATGATGATACTTGAAAAAAATATGTTAATAGCAATTTTTAATGGTGGGTAATGGTCATGCAGAAATTTTTAGTAATAAGAATAAGAATAGTAATAAGCATAAAGTTAAACCTTCGTTTTATAATGACCCAGTTCATGCAGCAAATCCTTATTTTTAAAATTATTACTAAAAATTATGTTTACTGCATGAACTGGGTCATTATAAAACGAAGGTTTAACTTTTTATGCTTATTACTATTCTTATTCTTATTACTAAAAATTTCTGCATGAACCCACCATAACATTCCTCCTGCAATAAATTGACGTAAGTTCAGTTACACTCCAATATCTATTAATATAAAAGTTACAGATTGTATAAATCATTGTGGGACACTCTGCATAATGTAAAAAAAGTACTGTTTCATTTCTATATCACCACAATAATTTACCGATTTACTGTTACCTGAAAGAGGCGGCTTCCCCAATATATCCTACTTAAATTTTAATCAAACACCATTTCATATTATAAAAGAACCCTTCTACATGTATCTAAAAAACTGTGCTACAAACTAAGTACTAAAGCTTGTATTGGTCTAACGGAACGGAAATGGTAAGCACTACATTATGCCCCGATGGAAAAAAATTATGATTTATTTATCAGGGCGCCCTGATGAAAAGACACGACTAATAGAATATTTACATCTGAATTCACCGATATATTTTCAAATAACGTACATATTCACGGCACTAGTTACGCCACTCGACAGTTTACTTTCTGGAACTAGCACCAGAAAAAAGACCACTAATGTTTTTTTTTAGATATTAAACTAGATATTTTTACCTACACTTAACCTAGATACTACAGGTCCTATAAGTCCTATACAGGGTGCCCCAGAGTGATTTATAGGTAAAAACCATACTCGTATACCAGTTAAAATACCGAAGTGCAACATAAGCGACGTTAATTTTTTTTAGGTGGAATATTAGCCAGCATTAAAAATTCGGCGTTTCAATTTTCTTTCTAGCTCAAAAATAACCCATAATTTTGCCAGAGACGTTAAACTGGGGCACTCTATTGTATGTATATGAATATTGCAAGTGAAAGTAACTAGGTACGTATGTACATATGTATGTATGTATGTTGTATGTTGTATGTATGTATGTATGTAGGTACATATGTAGGTATGTAGGTATTGTAAGGTGGTACCTATGTACCTACATATGTATAATTTAATTCATTAACGGAAAATCCGCAACGGTTTTCTGTTACCAAAAATTTCTAACGCCCAATATGTGTACAATATTTAGTATATCAGCTACTTTTGAGATACTTTACGTTCCCTATTATTTCACACACTTTAAACTTTTGAAAATATACACCTCTGACTCATTCAACATAATAGCCCTACCCAAAAATTATACCTGCACAGGTTTAATACGAGGTTGTACAGCTACAAACAAAAGTATCGCGACTTCGAATGCCAAGGCTATTCCGTTAAAATAAAATATACTGTGAGACGTCCCCGGCCACGAGAATACCTGTTATAGTTAATTTTATGAAATTTCAATTTTAAAAAATATAAGAACAAAGGATGGTTTTCAGGATCGTACAAATCACAACCTCTAGTTAAAAAACGAACAAAGTATGATAGGATACTCAACAATAAAACAAATAATTTTCCGTTGAATGTACCAATACGAAAGGCGAGGGGTAGTTTAAACGCCGACCTACCTTAATAAAAGAGGGAGGCCATTTCCCGCCAAGATCACTATAGCGCATGCCCGTTCAATAAGAATGCGTCTACTTCCCGCCATTACGATTCCATTTGCTTCGCGAATTTTGCAGTGTAAAGCCACGTGTAGGTAAGTTTGTATTCGTCGTTTTCTGCTAATACTTTTGTAACTTGTTGCTTGTGTGTTGTGTCAAACGCAAAGTTTGTGTCTGGCCTTTTTTATAGTAATGGTTCGAGCGCGATTGCAAACTGCATTCGATAAGTTATCCAACATAACCTAGCTTATTGCTCTCCTGGTGTAGGCTTGTGTTCTATCTAATGTTGCATGAGTTTCATTTTAATTGTGACTAGATCGAACACTCGCCTGTAACGGGAGGCCGATCTTCAGTCTGTGTTTTGTTACGCCTGCATTGTATAAGCTTTCAATCCCGAGCATCCTGAACGCAGGAAGAGTTAATTCAAGCAACAGGTTGGAGCCTTTTGTCGGATATATTGTTCTTTGGTGATCTAGTTGTATGAGTATGATACATTTCATAAAGCTGGTTCAGCAAAGCACAATGTATTCGACAGTACTTCGTGGGATGCTGTTGTGAATTGGGGTCCTGTGAACGAAGACGTTGGTCCAAAGAAGATCAAGGGAATCTGGTTTGAAGGAACTCCTGGTGTGATATGTAGTTTCGTATTATATCACAGCCAGTAGTTACCTACGAAATGGGTTCCCCTTTCCTACAATATTTTTTGTTTCCAACAAGTTTTATAGGTATTATATAGATAAGGTTTTATGTGTTGCTTTCTTTGTATGTATATCTCTTTTGTTTTATTAAATATTGTGTTGAACGCGCATATTAGCAAATTACCTACATGCCTAATTTTGTTTAATTTCAGTAAATTCAAGTGAAATTTAAAAAGTATAAAGAAAAATATCTGCATTGTATGTATACGGCCAAATATTCACACATTTCCGAATAGTTTGCTTATATGCTTCTCAAGATTTCTTTTGATCATTGTAAAAATTACATAGAACCATCCGTTCAGAAGTTCAGATTACGGAAGATTGACTATAAATTGTTGAGAGTTGTACTTGCATGCCATTGCACTGTGAAATTTATAAAAAAAAATTTTATGGATTTTTTAAGTCTCCCAATTAAGTGATCTACTTATCAAAAATAGCCTTCACTTTGAAATAGAGATGTTATTGGGTTTTCCCTGTATATACCATTGTTCTCCAGCACCATCTTTAAATGTGAGTATATAATATGTTTATTGATTTTAAACATCCATTTTTCGTCTATGTATGAATAAATATTGTACCTATATACCAGTAACGGCTGGTGGAATTCCAAATTCTCCTATTTTTGTAAGGAAACATCTTGTCAGTTTCCACCAGATTTTAAGGGGTTATCAGATAGAGGGCTAGAATGGCAACAAAACTATTTTTTTCATCCCATTACCATTTCTTTTCAAATTGTGAAATATATAGGGAAAAATCAAAATTTTGCAAAAACCATAAGAATAAAAAGATTTTAATTTTTAAACGTATTTCACAAATATTTTGCGAGCCATTTCCAAGATTTTTTGGGGGTACTGCAGATTGTTAAAAAAATCTCAAGTTTCATTTGAGTTTTTTCCTATTCAAGCTTTCCATTTTGGAATAATAACAACCCACTAAAATTTGGAGTAGGTCCCTGTTTGTTACGAATTTGAAATATGTTTATTTCAAATTCCATCAGACGCTACTGGCATGAACTAAAATACCTCTTTTCGTGTATTTTCCAGTACAGATATATTGCAGTAGATATTTTTAGGTTGATTGGCATTAAAAATTACGTTTCGTAATCAATTTTGTATCAATATTTATTTTTCTCGTTGCCCATTTTAACAGTTTTAAATGATTACATTCAGTATTCACCATACTGGGGTCGGCAAGCAGATATAGTCATCATGTGAACATGATACTTGTGCTAGACAGTGCAATACTTTTATTCTGACTATGTGAATTGTCACATTTAATCATAGTGTAAAACAATCTTTAAATACAGTTTTAAATTTCAGTTTTTAAATAATAAATCAGGACAATGTTTATAAACTCATTGACCATGCCGTAATTCATAATATTGTGTACTCTTAACAATGTATCAGTATACAAGATGTTATTTTCATAATTGCATTAAAAGTATGGTCGTTAATATTCATTCATATTCATCCATCTCCAACATAACCCGAGATCCAATATGTAGATATGATCTAAGATTAACTAGGATTAAGGCCTATTCTATAACATATAATTACATAGTCCATGTACCAAAAATCTTTACAAATGAAAATTGTTTCTTTCAATTTGCACAAATTCGTAATCACACAGCATATACATGTGACCTGTTACTAAAAATATCTGTTCTATCTGAGTGAATACCATAAACAACTAAATAAGAATTAATACCACCCTTTTTTTTTTTTTTGACCGGGTGCAATTGTCGCTCCATATTGTCACCTTGTCTAAGATGTAATACCTCTACTATTCCTTTAATACTTTGCGTAATTAAAGAAAATTTGGCCCTGGCACAGACTCTTTTAGGAACCAAATCTCAAAATTTATAAAACATGCACTTGGACTAATTACAAGTTACACACTATAAATACGACATAAGATTAAGGCCTATCTATAACTGTATATTATCAACAGTGCTGTAAGAATTATTCAATCGAACTTTTGTTAATTAGTACCTGTTTATAATTGCCCACAATTAACATTATTAAAAATGACTTAGTGTTAACGAATATCACATTATAAAAATTTACAGTGGACATTTCGATCAACAGTCAAATTGCTAACTGATTTTCCCTTCTAATATAGTTAAAAATGAATATTAAGCAGTCAGTATACCCTACATTCAAGAGTGCTTCAGCCTTCAGCTAATTCAGAAGTGGGAAAAAAATGAGTCATCGCACCACTACCAGTCCACAGTTAATCTTGTAGACCAAACATTGTTATATTTTCTAAACACACCCTTTGTATTTGTAATTTAGCTTGAAAGTTTGTGTTTAAATTCAAAACTGGCAAACTACCACAATAATTCAAGTGCACATTCCACCAAGTCATTTTCAACCAGTAAACGTACACCGTGACATTACCTGATTCATTTAGGCCCACCACAGATGGCCGACTATCGATCACCTACAGTTGCAGTACATCATCAAATAGTATACGAAACTTTAAAATAAAAAAATGGTAAAAAAATAATATTCCTTCTTTTTCTATGCTTTAGTATTATTGCCACTCACTTTAATCTTTGAATATACATCACCCCATCCCTGTTTGAACTAAACTCACCACCGACTGTATGTACATCTGCGAACAGTGATTTTAGATTTCCGATTTCTCACCTACTGTCGGTCGGTCTGCGGTGTCTTCCAAAAAAAATAATCATTGACCAACTGTCTGTCATCTGGGGTGGGTGTCGTATGAGTGACTACATTTTAATCCACCTGTCTAGGCATAAAAATAATTTGATTTAGTTTCATCCAGATTTGTGAATGACATGTGAAGTACATGCTTTGTTTTTGAGTTTAAAATGAACACTTATGAAGTACAACTGATTAAAACTACCCTAAATAAACTACCTGTAATGAAATAACTATAGCAGATTCAATCAAGTCACTTTTAAATATTAATTTTTATACCAACCACTTTCATTGATTTTGAAAAATTAAAATTTCTGTTCAATAGTGACCCTTATCTAGTCTTATATTATTTGTCAAATAAACCATATAGTTTGCTGGAGATTTTTCTTAAGTATCTCAAAATCAATTGAAACTGACTTGGCGGGTTTTGGATCTATACAACTCATATGATGTAGTTATAGATTTTTAAATTACGAGCTCACTCTTTACAACTCTATAAATGAATTACATAAGGGCCATAGTTATCCTGATTTTTTTTATTTATTGAAATTATATTCTATCAAAATCAATGACTATAAAAAAAATCCCTTTTAGCTTCAGTTAACTGTAAAACTATATGATTTTAGTCTTCAACTGCTATCATATGGCCAAAAAGCACTCTAACAAATGTAAATTTCTCATTTATTTAGTAATAATTGTGCTAATATATTTTTCAGTAACTTTAAAAATGCCATGTGGAAAGATGAAAGATGACTAAAGAATAAGGTAATAAAGAATCGATGGTCCTGTTGATGCCTCAGAGTATGTGAAGGATTCTTAAGAATGATGGATGACTAATCTAATGATGACCCAGATGTTAGGGAGAAAAAAATATGCTGTAAGTTTTCCCTTGGTAATGGTCAAAAGACAAAGTCTGTAATATGTTCATAAACTCGTTAAAAAATAAATTTGCAACAAAACATTCAGGACTGAATTTAAATTAGAAGAAGGGCTAGTTGATTTAAATCAAGATAAAAATCATAATTTTATTGAAATTATTTTTGTAAAAAAAAATCCATTTAAATCAAAGTACCAAAGTAACAAAGTAATTTCTACTGAATATTTAAATAGTATATACAGGTTCTATCGCGGTTTTTTCATCAAATCAATTAACAAAACCTAGTTTCAGTTCCTCCTATTCAAATATCCTTAAATGACCGCCAAAGACAGAAATCACTACTAAAAACAAATGTTATAAACTGCTGTTATCAAAACATGAAAAATCCGATTTAAAGTACATACTGCAGTGGCCAAATAAAAGTTAACACCTAAAACTTTTTTTGCATTAGCTGGAAAGATTCTTTCTATGGAAAGTATTGGTCACAAATTATCAAAGGTAACTGTGTGTGGTTTTTATAAACAGCACCTGTAAAATTTTGTGCTAGTTGAGTACCTAACTGTTTTATGGACAGTGGTTTTTTTTTCCCAAGACGAATTTTCATTATTTTTAACTTAAGATTTATTAAATATTGCGCGTTATTATTCTTATTCGTATCTATATATATTTTTTATAATGTACAGGTGTGTTTATATTCAATGGCTACGGGTGGAATTTGACATGCTCGTATTTCAATAAGGAGGCATGGTACCTACATCATATTTTAGGGGTGGTTACTAAACCTAAGTAGAAGCCTATAATGGCAACAAATCTTCAGGGAAAACTTGCGAAAAGTTTTTCCAAAAATGGCTGCCTCCGGGCAAATCTTGGAAACGACTTGCAAAATATTTGCGAAATATTTTTTTTCATGATCACCGAGTAAATAAAATTTTTTTATATTTCTTATTTTCTATACAAAATTCTTATTTTGTGTAAAGATACAACTATCGTAAAATCTCAGACTAAAAGTTGGGATGAAATAAAAATTCAAATTACCATAACTTTTACAAATATCAAAATATCAAGAAAATCACAAGTACAAAAAGACTATTTACTCGGTGATTATGAAAAAAAATATTTCACCAAATATTTTGCAAGCCGCTTTCCAAGATCTGCCCGGAGGCAGCCATTTTTGGTAAAAAAAATCGCAAGTTTTCCCTGAAGATTTGTTGCCTTTATAGCCTTTTACTTAGGTCTAGTCACCACTCCCTAAAATATGATGTAGATCCCGTGCCTCCTTATGGAAATACGAGCCTGTCTAATTCCACCGTCCGCTACTGTTTATATTATGCTCATTTTGGAAATGTACAATAGTTTGTACATTTCCAACCATTGAAAAATGTTTTGGTAATTTTAAATTTCAATATAAGATGTTATTATTTAGTGGTCACCAAGAATATATTTTTAAATTTATTATTTCTCGAATTTGTAATTACTCTCTAATTTATTATTATATAACTTATTAATATCAGTTGATGTAAGTATTTTTTCATTCCTTACTAAGTTCAGAGTTTTGTCCGTAACACAAGTTGAATTAATCAGACATAGAAACAGACTTGCAAATAACCTTGTTTTTTTCAAAAACAACTACGAATTTTTTTAAAGATATCACTTTTGTTACAAAAATTTAATTTATGTAAAAGTTCCACGTGTTAAAAGGGCAACCTAACCACAAAAAATCATTGCCCAGTGTATTTAGCTAAGATTTTGTGAAAGAATCTGAGAAGTGTAAATAAACGACGCAAAATTTATGAAAATCAGCAAAACCATCATGGACTTACTAAAACACGATTAACTTTAGAGGTTTGTACTAAAAATCTAAAAGCGTCGTACATTAATTTTTTTCTGTAAATGATGTTCATTTGTCAAATGTATTAAAAATTGACTACATAACTACTGTACTCTAGAATAAAGGGTGATTCTCACTATACATTCCTTCTCCGTTCTGTACCCAATCCATTCCATTTACATAAAATATTAGCTAAATAATCTTCCATTTCATTTACATACCGTTTCCAAAACTGTTCCGTTCCATATTGATTCAAACGTATTTTTGACGGACAGGCTGAGATGTGTTGTTGGAAGTGGTATTTCTAGTGAGAACAATGTTACGTTTTCAATTCTATACTCCATACATATTTATGTACATGGTTTACGTTAACATTTAAACATGAATGATGAAAAGTTAATTGAACTGGTGAAGAAAAATACGGCCATCTATGATTCCGAAAATTCTAAATACAATTGAGTTTAAAGTATAGAATTTATGTTTTAACATACGAAAAAACTGCAAAATTTGGTTTCGTCATATATCAGTTCATTGATCTATCTTTTACATTTTTAACGCCCAAAATTATGTTTTTTTTTCTTTTAAGCTAGCTTCTTCGTCTAATAAAACAAGCTAGGTATAAGTTTTGCTTTGACCACATTTTATCTACGCAACGCACACTAATTTTATCTAAACAAAACTGATCACCGATAGAAATCGTGGATAGAAAAGAATTCAACTGAATGTGTATGTAGGTAATGTCTATGGAACATAATGTATAGTGTGAATCGATCTTAATAAGGCAGTAAAATTTTTCGAATTTGTTATACTAATTTATTTGTGCATGCGGATAAAATTAAATGCGCCGTTCACTAAACTGATTCATTTGTTTTTATTACCACTCGTATGCTTTATATACATATATATACACCACTGTAAAAAAGAAGTGGTAAATCACGTAAGAATATCCTTTTTTGGTTCCTGGTTGTCATTTTCACAGGCGTTACAATCGTCCTCTTCATTGGAAACTAAAATAAGAGATTTTTTTAATCTTTGTCCACAGTAAATTCAAGTTTTTCATTGTCAACAACAAAAAGCATTAGTATTGTGATAAAACTTAGCCTTTGAAATGTTTTAAGATTTAAATGTTAAGCAACTGACTGAAGGTAAAAAATGTATCTTTGATATTAGAATGCTCATTTGAAATATGGATCTAATCTCAGATACTCTAAATTTGTAAAACAAACAGAAATTCAAAACATCAACAATATTTTGTATACCTTTGTCAGTTTTAATATACAATTTCTATATTTCGTCACGTAAATCCTGTTACACAGTTCATTCGGACAGTGTTTTTGCCAGTGATATTTGCTGGTGTTATTAAATATGTATGTACATGGTGATTGTTTTATCTTGAATGTAAAACAATAGATGGCAACGATATTGCTGACTAGTTACTTATTGCTCCAGTCTAAGAACCTCCTAAATATATAAACAACTTACCTTTTTCATGTTTGTCTCCATCCTCTTTGTGTTTTTCATCACTGTCAACTTTGATTCGTGGAGCATCTTCCACAGTTTTCTCAGTTATAGCAAGACTTGAAGTTACTGTTATGATAGTCTCCTTGGTCGGTTTAATTAATTGTTGAGTTTCAGTCTCTGTAATTTTGGATTTGGATATGGTGACTTTCTTTCTTTCACAATCACAATTTTTAGAGCCACAATTACAATGGACCACAAACGACACGCTTTGACTTAAATCTTGAATGTTATGTTCTATATATGTAATTCCTTCATTTGACAAGTTTTCTGAAGATAGTTCGGTTCTGTCCTCAGAGAGGTTACTTTCTCTCTTTATGTGTTCCTCGGTAGGCTTTTGAAGTTTTACATCCGATTTAATTTTGCGACTTTCTTTTTTATCTACTAACATATCATGTGATGAATCCATGTTTAAATCTGTGACTGTAATTAGAGAACCAGGCAAATCGACTTCCTCTAAAAACATAGAGCTTATTAACTATGTACTGAAAGTTTTGACACATAGATAACAAAGAAGAAATAATTAACAAAAGGTGGCTATTCAAAACATGTCACATAGTACATGAGAGAAAATGATATCTAACATTATTTACAATTAGCATACCATAGCTTCCACTAGACATAGATAGGTCAATTTCTGTCGATAATATAGCCGGATTTGTGTTGCAATCACAAGTCAAATTACCACAGGCACAGGGCTGTTTCACTTTATTTTGTCTCCATGCAGTGTAGACGCCATTTTTTGTTTTTTGCTCTATTACATCAATATGCCTATATAATTTATTATCTGGATTTTGAGGTTCAATTTCGTCATTCATTTTGGATGGAACAGCATCTCTTTTTTTGAATGGTCTTTTTTATTGGAGTTTTAGATTTCGCTGAAAGAAAAGTGACAACTTATTCAATATTTTTTATAGGTTTGCTTATAAATTACATGTTTTAATGAACTGCTAAATTGTTATAAAAAAATTGTACCACGATTTCTAAATAGCTAGAAATAGAATAAAAATTTCAATGGATAAGGATTCTTTGGGTCCATGCAATGATGCAATTTTTACCTAAAATGTTTCAAGTAATTCCATTACTGAATAAATAATACATACACTACCGTTCAAAAGTTTGGAAGCAAGCACACTTTTGAGTTTAACAAAATATTTATTCTTAGTATAGTCCAAGATACCGCCTATAATAAAAATTTGTTTTCTATGTCAACACAATCTATAGAAATACTTTGTTATCTACATCATCATTATACTGGTGTTCAACCATGGTTTTGTTTGCAATGGCCTTCGCAATCGCCAGATATGTCTCCAATTGACCTAGTATGGGATGAATTAGACAGGAGAGTAAAGAATCATTTACCAACTAGTGCCACACAAATATGGCAATATTTTCAGGCGGAGTGGAACACGCTAAATGAAGAATATCTTAAAAATAAATCAAGAGGATGCCCACTATTTGTTCGGGAATTATTAAAAATAAAGTGGTCATTTTGATGAGGCTAATTCGCGATTACAATAAAACATTTAAAACATTACTTGTCATTTTATTGAACAATTTCTATGTGCTTTCAAATTTTTGAACGGTAGCGTATAAGTATTTTTTTCTGTTCTTTCTCTTACATACCCATTCATACAGTTAGTTTTTTCAAAAATTCGTAATTATAATTGGTGGTGAATGATTACTTTTAGATCTGATTTCATATTCAAAACTGTTTGTAATGAATCATTGCAACCATTTTTATAACTACTTTTAATTTGCAGTTATAACAATCCAGTATCTAGTATTGTATTCAAAACTAAATAATGTGTTTATTTAACAGAAAAATTAGGGCAAAAATAAGTAATATGAAAATAAATAAATCTCAAGAGATCTTCCTGAATTATGTTTAATAATTTTCTGCTAATTTTCATTATAAATATATGCCTGCATGTTGTGCATGATAAAACATATTCACATTTCACATATGTATAAGTATCTTGGACATCTACCATATTTATCCTCCTTAAGTCTAAAAATGTTTATAATTCACCTTTCTCTTTCTCTTTAGAGTATGGTGTCCAGTTGTCTAATCCTGAAATTTCAGCTTGAACATTATTAGTCTTGCTGCCAACTTTCTTCGAAGTGTCACTAACATTGGATGACAGAGTTTCACATAATTTACAGCGAGCTCCATACAACTAATAACAATTTTAATATGGTAGTAAAAGAGTAAAATGCCCAATATTTTTAATCTCCTACTTTTCTCTCAGTGAATCACTTAATGGAAATTTTTTAATGTTCCTTATATTATATGATAGCTTAGAGGGTAAAGGATAGGGGCAGAGGTAGTATTTGAGATATTTAGAAGAAAAAGAAATTCAAAAATATTTTACAATCCATTTCCGAGCCCTTCTGAAGCCTTTTGTTTTTTTTCTTCTTGTATATTTTATCTGAAGTTTTTTGGTATAATAGGTAGCATTTCATTTAGGACTAATAATAATCCCCTAAAATATGTTGTGTGTATACAGAACACATTGCTATTCCATTGCCTTTGCATCCATACCTTTATTGCATGTAGTCTTTTCTTTTGCAAATCCTTCAGCACGGATCCCACCATATTTTTATAATCTTCATGTATTTTGGCCACTTCACCTGATATAATTTCTTTGGATTCAACAGGCTCCTCGAGTACTGGCATGACATTCTGATTTTGCTCAATAATGGAGCATTTTATAGGAGCTAAATTTTTCTCCATTACTGCTCTCCAAAACTCAATGCATTTCTCTGTGTCGTCATTATTAGAGCTTTGTTCAAAGGAAAATGTCTAAAATATTGAAATTAGATATAATAAAATGTAAGCAGTGTAAATTCTTGAAAAATAAAAATTGATCAAGTCAGAATTAAGCCATATGAGGAGCTGGAGGGAAAAACGATGAGGGTGCAAAGTTCATTTAATTTGCAATAGATAGTGCAAGCGCTAGATTATGGCTTAAATTAAAAGTACCTAAAGCACCTGTTTGCTTGAATAACCGTAGAAGGTCCTCATATATCAAACAAAATCATTGACCAGTTGCATGAAAACCGATTAAGGTGACTAGCGTTTGTTGTAAAATTGATGCGGGTGTTACTACTAGTGGCCATACAGAATGACACTATAACTTTTTGCTCAACTCGGGTTCATTTTAGTGTGAAAAATTAAATACGCACTTTTAATACACAATTTAGTTAACGCAAACACAATAACGAAATGAACTACTGACTAACACTATTACTATTTTATATACAACAATTTATATGCGTATGTTTTACAAAACGCGAATTGCACGTATTTATTTTGAAGACTTATTTTGACTCTTCCGCGTCTCGACAGGATTTTTATGTTGCCCGCTAGTCAATCGAGAAACTGCTAGATAATCATTAGGTAGTTCGGGAACTAACAAAAAATACAATAAAAGTAAGTACATACTTATTAAGTGATTATTTGCAATAAAAAAATATATGTATACAGTAGTGCAGAGTAAATTAACATATTTAATATCTGGAAATAGGACTGCTTAAAACTTACAAAATTGATTTTCTCCATTTCAACAGAATCACATCGTCATCGTTCTTCCCGCCTGCTCCTCATATTGTTCTTGCATCTATAGTAATGTGTAAAGCCGGCAGATCCGGGCGGCGGGCCATAACCATACGCGTCATACTACTTACTACTTGTATGTGCAAAAACAAAATTCATGAAAACAATAAACTGTTGCAATTTAGAAAGATATGTGTTAAACTTACCCTGTTATTTACGTTGAGATGGCCCGCCGCCCGGATCTGCCGGCTTTAGTAATGTGTGATAAAATGCTGGACATTGTAAATGAACATCTTATCCATAAATTCTACTATTCCATACTGTAATCAATTTTATATTGAATATATGTATTGATTAACAAAATTTACAATAAATGTTAAGTTTTTCTATCCAACTTTTAACCGATTTTAAAATATACAGTATGTGTAAAGCCGACATTGGCCGGTTGTGAAAAAGGACAAATTCTACACTTCTCGAACTAACGACTAACGTAGTGTGGTAGAGGGCCGGTCTGTTTCCCTCACTACCTTCGACGCGTACGCAGTTGCTTCTTATCTGTCGTCTCACTTCTTTTTATCTTTTTTCATAACTGACCGATGTCGGCTTTACACATACGATATCTATGTATATAATACGTCTTCAAAATATTTGACAAATTAATTTATTCTCAAGACATATATAAAAACCGTTTTTGCCTATGGTTAAACGATATAAAGTAGGAGTTAAGGTATTACATACATAGGTGATAGACCTGTATTAAATGCTGCATAAATGTGTCAAAATTAACAGAATTTACGTACGTACAAGATGAGCTGCTTGAGGATCTGTGTACAACCCAGGTTTTTTGTTATCTCAAGTTGTCCCAACCCAGGTCCCAAGTTGTAGATTATAGGTGGATTCACGTAATTTTTATATCAAAATGCAGCATTTAATATACGCCGATATATATATATATATATATATATATATGTAATACCAGAACTCGTAATGTATATCAATACACATGTATTTAAATAAAGTCATAAAAATATATTTCAAACAAAAAACATATTTTCTATAAAGTATTATATAATTATTATTCTAGTGTTTTAAAAAATAGACTACCTTGTATAATGATTCTCCAGACTGAGCTTTATCAACTTGACAATTATCTTTAACATGTTTCTTTTTTCCATTATAATTTTGTTGCGTAATTTTTTCCCCATCATATGTATATGCTCAGGATTGGCTTGATATACTTTGTCGCCTTTACGAATATATTTTTTTGGCATATCGAACTGAGCAGAACTTATAATTTCAGCAGAGCTTTTGTTAAATTTGGTAGAACTTTGTGTTATTACCTTTGCCGCACTCGATTCATTTACTAATTTTGCAGCACTCTGTATCTCATTCTCAATATCGTTTGTGGATAGTATGTTGAAAATAAGGTTACTTTCTTGCATTCTTAGGACCAACAAGATTTGAATTTATGTATATTTGCTTGAAATTGCAGAACTATGAAAAACTGACAAATTTCAAAATGTCAGTAAATATTTATATGTACATAAGTACATACGTCATTTGTGCCGTCATCATTAGCAATCTCCAAATTGTAATAAAAAAAAAAGCTTAGATTTTTATTCCACAACTGATTGAATTAAAAACTTCGTCGCCTTATTGGGTCTACCATCTTGAATATTTTAAATAAAATATTGGCCGTGTTCTAGGATGTCGAAACGTCGAAACGTCTTGGGTTTCGCGAAACGGTAGCCTGTTTTGTTGTGCGTTTATGAACACCGTGGACTCGTGGACAGCAGCGAAACGATTTGTGTTTTTGCTGTTTAGAAATTAAATGGGGCATATAATAATAAAACTCCATTTTTCATAACCTACTTTGTCCCATCAAAACCACCGATACATATATACATCTCGGTGGTTGCGAGGTCGTGAATGCTAGTGGGTGCTTTCCATTTACCGACACAAGTCGCCTCAAACAGACCGCTAGATAGCTGAGTTCACGCTGAGTGTGAGTAAAAGAAGTGAAAAACTAAACGAACGCGGCAAAGCAGAATATATAGTGGAGAGTTAATGCGAAATCTGATTGAAGAAAATGAAGGTAGGTGACAAAAGTAATTATTTGCAGTAACTAGTTTAAACAACTTTTGCACGAAACTACTAGCCTAGCGAGCGTTCCATTTACCCATTTGATGATAGTCAACTAGTTGACATGAGTCGCTGGGAATCGTGTAAATGGAAAGCACCCAGTTTCACCCCCGATTGTGACAGCCACTTGTCAAAAGTTTGACGACAAAGTTTCACTTTGAGTATCGACATAAGGGAACGTACCCATACTACGTGACCCGTTCAGGGTGGGGAGGGGTCATCAAAATACACTGGAGTCTCCAAAATTTGGCCCTCCAAAATTCGTTTACCTCCACAATTTGGCGAAAAACCCTCCGCAATTCGGCGTTTTTCTATCCCCACAATTACCACGAGCTCTTTGTTCCTGTGCGGCGCGCTATTTGAAATCCTTGCAACATTAGTTTATTGAATAGGAAGCAGAATTATATTTAAAAACGCGATATTCCTTTATATTATGGGATCCTTTATGTGTATTTATAGAACCCTTACAATTTTTGGCTCCATTACTAAAAATTTGGTCCGCGCACTCCTACGTACATTTTTCACGCCGGCAAAACAACAAATAAGTACAGCCTCACTTGACAGTAAGCACCAATGCCGTGACTTTTCAGTGGCTGTGGTGGGGTACCCCTCTTGAAACCTAATTCTGGAGACATTCTGTTCCTGAGCTACGCCGAATTTTGGAGACTCCAGTGTACCACGCTTGGTCACAGGGGGGGGAGTGGACTTAGGTGTTCGTCACGTAGTCAGTATCCTCTAGGGAAATCTCGCGCTTTTTCGCTAGATATGCACGCACTCTTGGCGTCACGCGCCAAGCGCCGTGTTAATAAAAGCCAAATATGCGCCAAATTATTTTTTTTAACATTCTGTTTGCAAAAAAATGATTTAAAACCATATTTATGAATTACTACGGGAAAACTAGTGGGGGGGGGGGGTCTTGGCATATACTACGGGTTGTCACCGTGGGGGGGGGGGGGGGGTAACACATTGTAAAAATGGGTCACGTAGTATGGGTACGTTCCCTAACCGCTATTTCCACTTCTTTCATTCATCGGATTTGATCACGACATTAAGCCACATGTAGTACATACACCCATAATACTCTATTTAATTCTGCCGCGTAAAGGTCACAAAAAAATGTATCCTCAACATCCATTCATTTAACTATCAACCATTTCAAGTTCCAAGCTTACAACTCTCGAAACCTGATTTAGGCCTGAATCATTGTTAACGTTTACTGTTTCCCACAGTTAGGTAACGGTGACGTTACTGTTATACTAGCAACAGAGCCAGTAGATATACATACTAGGGATGGGCATTCTAGTTCACTTTGATGAATAGTTCGTACCGAAACAGTTCATCCAACTGAATAGTTCTTTTTTACAGTTCGAAATGAACTATAGTTCTTTCGTTCCTACATTTCTCTTGTAAACGTGAAACGATGAAATGAACGTGATGCGTACGAACGCGGTAATCGACAATCAACGCACAAGGACCGAAATTTCGGCAGCGGCAGCTACAAACAACAGTACACACTAGTACCCAGTACATAACAATGATTGATCAAAATATGTTGTCATTCGGGTCATTAAACACAAAACTATTATTTATATTTCTACGCATATTTTATATTGTTTATAAATAATACTGAATTGGTTTAAAATAATACTGAATTGGTTTAAAAGTTTCACTGTTAAACCAGTTCATTCTATTTCATGTTTCCCATCCGGTTTGTTGATTCCCAATCTATCGGCGAACGAAATATTTCAAACTGAAAAACAGTTCAAAACGAACTATAACCTGCTAAGAGAGTGAAACAGTTCTGTTCACTCAAAGTGAATAGTTCGTTCGAACTTTTCGGTCACGAACTACACATCTCTAATACATACTGGCTCTGAGTAGCAACTGAAAACCCGATTAGCCGTTTAACGTTAATTGTTTTCAATTTAAATGGGGACGTTAAATATGTAAAAGTCGTTATTTTGTACATAACCTGTTATTCTGTATCTGAAATAACCGGTATTGTCGTAATTCTACAAATAACTGTTGTAAAATAACCAGATCCTTAAATAACGACCCAACTCTAGTTGTTCTATCTCTAAAGTTTTTTTTGAAATGGACCATGTGAAACGAACACCAATAAAACTCGACTATCAATAAATATATTTAAACAAGTTTTTTTAGATGGTAAGACATTTAAAAGCTGTTTGTGCTATTTGATACAAAAATATAAGTCCTAAATAAGTATAGAATATCATATTTACTGACTGTATTTTGCAAGGCTATTTACATATGTATTTATTCAAATGTAACTTATATTTTGATACCTACTTGCAGAACAGAATCATTGGGACAGATTTACTAAAGAATTCACGCTGTTGTGGTGTTGTTTATAGCTTGTTGGTACAAATATATTTATATAATAGTAACGTTAATTATCTGAAAGTCTCGAGTACAAATCCACTTCCATAATGTGGAATATGGAAACATTACGTGGTGATGGAACAATGGTATTAATTGCAAGTTATGACAGAATCATATCAAAATTAGAAAAACTGCTGAAAAGAAGTGATTACGAATTTATGGACTATGTATATAAAATGATTAAGGATCTACCTGTGTTCAATGAAGTAAAACCATCGCTACAGAATAAAAAAAACAATGAAAAGTCATTGGAGTTTCGTAAAAGAAGGAAATGAGTTTTTTATTCGAGTAAAAGATAATCTCAAGGCGTTAGAAATGTATACCAGAAGTATTGCAACTGCTGAATTAGATAGCGAATACTTAAGTATTGCTTATGCTAACAGATCTGCAGTATTGTTTGAAAATAAATATTATAAAGAATGTTTGGAGGTAAGTATCTCATTGCTGTAGCCTCAACTGTACTGGCAGTAATATCCAATATTTTCAAATCCATATGAGCTACCTAATTTTAGTTGTATTTTAATTATTATAATTTATAAATGAAATGAGTCCAATGTTAAGAATCTTAATATTTTCATAATTCTGAATTTAACAAATTTTAAACATCCGAAGAAGATAATTTGTCAATAGTAAAATTAATATACTGCTTATTAACTTCAAAATTGACTGTGTGATTTTAGTATGGTTAGTTATGGTTAAGTTTACAACACTAGCTACTGGAATTGTGAATTTAAAATTACTAGCAACTTCTTAAACACAATATAATTTCTCTCACATATGAATGATTTCTTTGGTGTATAAACCATTCTTTAAATATGTGGACCAACCATAACTCATAGTAAGCACTGGGGTACAGTAATCCGACCATAAGTTATCTCGTAGTTATTGAACCCGTCATGTAAGCTGAGCTGCAAGAATATTCTTATTATATAAGTGTAAACAAGTATAGTTGGGTTCTGAAAAAATAAAGCGATCGGGTAGTTATATACTAAAAAAAAATTGTAGGTATAAATATAATTTTACTAGCGACCCGCTCCGGCTTCGCACGGGTGCACGCGGACTTTTTTGTAGACCTTTTTAAGGTGTGATACTGTAGTACATTATTTTGATCTATCTCGTAGGGTTCAGCCAGCGTTTGCAATGTAAGCGCCAAAAAATGTGTTTATTTACGATATCACATTTGAAACCTCTAAAATTATCAGTGTTTCTCTACTATATTATGCATGTATTATACATATAAACCTTCCTCTTGAATCTATTAAAAAAAAACGCATCAAAATCCGTTACGTATTTTAAAAGATCTAAGCATACATAGGGACAGACAGACAGCGGGAAGCGACTTTGTTTTATACTATGTTATGATATAATATATTTATACCATGTGTGTAAAGTCGACATCGGCCATTTATGAAAAAGGACAAACAGGAGTGACATGATAGATAAGAAGCGACCGCATACGCATTGAAGGTAGTGAGGGAATAACACCAGCCCTCTCATCATGCTACACTAGTCGTTCAAACGAAAAATGTAGAATTTGTCCTTTTTGACAACTGGCCGATGTCGGCTTTATACATACTGTATAGTTATTATATAAAAAAAATTAACACAACACGATACATATGTACATAACATAATAATTCTTATTTTAATTTTAAGATGGCTCATCTCATAATTGTCATTATTGGTCCCAAAACAGCCTTCATATTCTGAATCACAAATTACCGTAGACCTCAAGTTCTGCTTGAGTCGCTGTTCTTTTTAATCCCTATTATGTTATAACAAAATAAATACTTTAGAAGCCAACAAACGTAGTTGAAATTATGAAATTTACAATAAGACAAATGAAAGAACATGTATCGTGGACCTGTCTGTATGTGGTGATAGATAATAGGTTCTAACCTGTATGTTATAGGAACATTTTGTTTCCCAAAATTAAAATGACCATCTTTTTGAAAAAAAAAAAAATTGTAACAAATCGAAAAACCTCTCCTTATATCTGTTTCTAGATTATGAAAAAAAATTTACTGCAAATATTCCACAGAGCGTTACTGAGATCCCAGAGAGTGCTCCAGTTTTTTTGAAAAATTTTTCGCAAACTCTGTTGACGGTTTTTTCACTATAAATCCTGTCTGTAAGAGGTATATAGTCATCACCTAAAAAGTGAAGTGGGTCCCATGCGTCGTTTTCAAGATATGGCTAACTGAAATATCACCAACCGCCACTGATATAGACATTGTTTTTATACTGTATAGGTTTTAAGTAGTATTTAATTATGTACTATTGATTCATTTTTTATATGTTGCCGTATTACTGGAACATTAATATTACAGGTTGGTATGTGTTGCTTTTAGTAATATATGTTCATTGTTTTCAGGATATCGAAAGAGCATTAAAAGGCAAATATCCAAGTAACTTAGTTCCCAAACTGTTAAATAGGAAACAAAAGGCTGAAAATTTATTATCTTCTCAGAAAATCTACTCATATCATGATACAATACCAAAAATTGAAAATAAAAATCCCTTAATTCAGTCTGCTTCCGATTCGATAGAAATTCAAACCAGTGAAAAATGGGGCTGGCATATTATAGCCGCCAAAGATATAAAAGCAGGTGAAGTGATTATAGTGGAGAAACCTTATGCTCAAACAGTCGATAATGAAAGCAAATATATTCATTGTCATGAATGCTTAGAGCTTTGCTACAATATGATACCTTGTAAAAACTGTACTGAAGTTCTCTATTGCAGTGAAACTTGCAGAGACGAAGCATATATGACTTACCATAGGATTGAGTGTACGTTTTTTCAGCTTGGATTGAATGAGGCAAGATTGTTTTTAAGGGTTTTCCTGAAAGGTGTTACAGAATACAAAAAGTTGAAGGAAGGAAATTGTAAAAAAGGCATATATAGATCAGACCGCTATAAAGAGGTGTATGAACTGCTAACCCATAGATGTGATAAAAGCGCTTATGATTTGTACCAAGATTGCTTGGAACCTATTGTGTTTCATTATTATCTAAAAAATAATACAGACATACTCGAGGAAACAGATATCGAGCACAAAGATCATGTGTTAAAAGAGCTTTTACTCCACCACTGCTTAAACGTACATTGTAATGCAACTTGTATTGAAAAGCCAAAACTAAAGTCTCTTGGCAACACCGATTATGAAAAAGTTGGCAAGGTGATTTACGCATTTCATTCCTTACTCAACCATTCTTGTAATGCAAATAGCTTTCCTGTCTCTTATGGATCTCATATTGTTATACGTGCTCAACGTAATATTAAAAAAGGGGAACAAGTTACTGTGAATTATGGGTAAGTAGTATCAATAGTTATTTCAATTTGGTAACAATATTTGATTTAATATTACGGTCCACTACAGTTCTACAGTTAGTAGATGATAGAAATAGATATATAGAAAGAAAGGCTGTGCAATAGGCTTTAATGAACTATTTCTGCTACTTCCAAAGAGCCTTATATTTGAAGAAGTAAAATAGAGGTTTACAAATTGGTTTCGAAATTCTTCTAAACACATAAGAATTTGGCAAAAGTTGTTTGAAAATTCTATAATCAGTTTTTATTAATAAAATGGGGGACTTAACTTGAAATCAAGGGCGTAGCCACTATTTTTCTTTGGGGGGGGGTCCAATGCAGGTTAAACAAAAAAGCAAAAAAAAGGTCATTGAAGGCAAGGGCAAGCGCAATCTCCTGACTATTTTGGTTTCTACTTGACCATTTAGGGGGGCGATCGCCCTCCCCTGGCTACGCCCTTGCTTGAAATAGTATTGTGTTTATTATGATCGATATATTTTGTCGCACTACAAGTCAGAAAAATGTTGAAGATAATTGTGTGTTATACAAATATATATGTTGGACGTGGCATCATCATTTATAATACAAAGCAATGGTGACCACCTCTTGATTACTACCCGGTACTGTTTTACGAGGTGGACAAACTGCATGTCTCTAATAATCAACATTCTTTTTTCACTAAAAAAATTTTTTAGCTTTTGTTTTATTCACTGAAACATATACACAGTTGTAGAAGGGATTAGTCCTGGGGTGAATTTTGCCTATAGAAAATCGAAAGTTGTATATTTCCAAAGATATATGAGACAAATTAATTTTTTTAAGAAATAAATCCTCATAAGAAACTGTGTTATGATTGTCAGTTTCTTTAAAATGATCATTAGTTTTACAAAAGTTGTCACAAGACATTTCAGATAAATATGGAGGTGTAATATTAAACATCCAAAATAAATAAATAAATGTATAAAATAATAATATTTTCATATTAAGAAATGATCCATAACTCTTTTAATCTACTGCTGTAAAAAAATTATTTAACTTTCATATATTTATATTTTAAAAGTCAGGACAAGGAAAAGAAAATATATGTGTTTAATTCTTTGAGGCTTGTATTTCATGAAAATAAAGTCTCAAATTATGGAAACGAGATATTTTACGATTTTAATTTTTTGACCTGATGTCATTCATTTCAATTTTTTTTAAGTATTTCCTAAGACATTTTCTATTACAGATTTTCATTTAATAACTGCCACAAATTTGAAAGGCAGTTTAAACTTCAGAAGCATTATCATTTCACATGTACCTGTGACGCTTGTACAAATGACTGGCCAACAAGTGAACACTTGCGACAAGGAAAACAGATTCCTCAAACTTTTGTCGAAAAAGTTTTAAAAATGTATGGACAAGAGACAGTTGACAAAAAGGTGGTAAACAAACTGCTGAATGAAGCATTTAATATTGTATCCTCTATGAAAGCTAAAACACCAAGTAGGAGTTTAAATTTTATTAATGCTATAATTTGTGATCTGTTTATATTGTTAGGAAATAGGATACTGAATTTTTAAATAGTTAAGTACATATTTATATTTGTATCTATAAATAGGCGTTTTTAGGTTAATATTGATTTTAATATTACTATGGTTATGACTGTAAGCATTAATATATCCGATGACACAGGATCATGGTCTACCCCCCCCTCCCCTTTTTTATTCTTATCATACAAGTGTCAACTTTCAACATATAAACGATATTTACGTATATACACTATATGAATATGTTTTAGACCACCCTCTAAAATATGATTCTCCATTATGAAAATAAGAGAACTTCAAAGCCGCCATTGGTGTTCAACTCAAGTAAGAATGTGCCTTCGAGTAAGAGTAGTACCAAAAGTTGTATTTATAAACCAACCATAAGTTTCTAAAAATTTGAAATCTTTGTCTGAATAAATAAAGAAAAGAAGGTATGATACATACCATGATCTTGTGTTACCGGACGTATTTATTCTTATAACATTTTGAGAAAAGTTTCTCAGAATTTTAATATTTATGAACAAGTACACGATTTGTACTTTTTTTTTATAAGGTTTTATAAAAATTTGTTACTATTTTTTGCAACTATATTTTATGTTTCTATGACCCATTCTTGTTGAACTAAATAAAGTTGTAGTATTTTCTAAAAATATTTTTCATATATGGAGGGTTCATAAACCAATCACCCAATCAGTGTAAGCCATAGTTTTGAAGACAATTATTTATAATGTTGAATAAGTAATAAATTTATTTTTATTACCTTTCAATAAAAAAATATTAGAATTCTTATAAGAACCTGTATTCTATACCGATATTCTATATCACCATCACATATCTATATCACTTTTAGAATAGTTATTTTATCAATTTGACTCAATTATAACATTTATTGATTTACACTGATTGGCTTATGAACCCTCCATATATGAATAAACTAGACTACATACACTTAGTCACAAAAGTCTACATACGAGACTATAAAACTGTGAAAAATAAAAAAGACAAATTCTACTCTGTTGTTTATTATTATTAATTGCAAAGAACAATAAATGAAAGTAGTTGGTGCCAAAACGATAACAAAAATGCATATTGTCTATGAAATATTATAATTTATACTCAAAAGCTTGATTAATACCTTCAACAAAAGTCTACATACGACTATTTAACAGCACTCATTAATAACGTGTGGCCCTCCATTTGCTTCTATAACTGCTTGAAGGCGTGCTGGCATCGACGAAACTAACTTTTCTGTTAAGGTTGCTGAAATATTGTCCCATTGGTGAATGGGACAATTTTTTTAACTCGTTTCGATTGGAAGCATGTCGCTTTCCAATTCTTCTCTTTAACTCGTCCCATAAATGTCGACGTTTAGGTCTCCAGACCTAAACGTTATCGGACTTTGTGCGGTGAATGGAGTTGTTTCTTAACATGATATAGTAACCATTGTTTTACTATAACCGAATTATGCTTCGGATCGTTATCTTGTTGGAATACATAGTCATTTGCCAACCCTAACTTCTCAATACTTGACACAAAACTTGTTTTTTTATATAGCCGGATAGACGTATTTTGTCATAATTTGGTCAATAAAATGTAGTTTTCCAATTCCATCCGCCGCCATAGACCCCCAAGCCATAATTGAGCCTGCTCCATGTTTAACCGTTGGCATTAAATTTTTTAATTTTAGTGCTTCGTTTAGTGCTTAGTTTTTCTCCAAACTTTTTGTGTGCTATCTTTATCCTGGAGTGGGTACTGGAACCTTCGGCGTAGAAACAACGTGTTTCTACAGACAAAAAGTTTGGAGAAAAACTAAGCACTAAACGAAGCACTAAAATTAAAAAAAATTAATGCCAACGGTTAAACATGGAGCCGGCTCAGTTATGGCTTGGGGGTCTATGGCGGCGGATGGAATTGGAAAACTACATTTTATTGACCAAATTATGACAAAATACGTCTATCCGGCTATATAAAAAAACAAGTTTTGTGTCAAGTATTGAGAAGTTAGGGTTGGCAAATGACTGAATGATGTTGAATGTATTCCAACAAGATAACGATCCGAAGCATAATTCGGTTATAGTAAAACAATGGTTACTATATCATGTTAAGAAACAACGCCATTCACCGCCACAAAAGCCCCGATAACGTTTAGCTCTGGAGACCTAAACGTTATCGAACATTTATGGGACGAAGTTAAAGAGAAGAATTGGAAAGCGACATGCTTCCAATCGAAACGAGTTAAAAAAATGTCCCATTCACCAATGGGACAATATTCCAGCAACCTTAACAGAAAAGTTATGGTGGGTTCATGCAGAAATTTTTAGTAATAAGAATAAGAATAGTAATAAGCATAAAAGTTAAACCTTCGTTTTATAATGACCCAGTTCATGCAGCAAATCCTTATTTTTTAAAATTATTACTAAAAATTATTGTAATGTAGGATTAGTGACCTGTTTCCATATAACTATATAGTTAATTAGTGGGATGAGGTCAAATGTTTCCAAAAAAAAACTAATTTTCAGTTAGTCGACGTTTCGCAAAATTTATTTGCATCCTCAGGACTCTAAAATATGACAAACACGCAATGTAGATAATAACAAACGTAATACCACACAGATTAAAATAGGGAATCAGGATTACATGTTTCATATTTATACTTACAATTGAATAAGCTTTTTGCTGTCGTTTTTAAAAATAAATATGAATGAAACATTGATAAAACAGTAATAATAGAAAACAGTAGAATACAACGTACTATCACCCAGACGTGCATCGGCTATCTACCCGTACAGTTCTAATTAGCTTAAAAACTACACATACAAATATAAGAAATAAATAAAAATGTCTAACTTCTTTAAAAAAGACACTAAAAATTGTAAAAATTGCTAAAATACTTTTATACAGGGTAGCATTAATAAAACTTACATTAAAAGCGTATGTATATAACATGTTTTTATTTTTAAATATATATATATATTGTTTTTATAATTAGGTATTTGTCATGCAAGTGTATCTTCTAAGTCTAGTATGCAGAATTTATTATATTAAATTGAAATATGCCGTATTCAAATTGTCAATGTCAGTGCGTTTGTTCACTGAATCACTCTTTTTAATAGCAATCATTTCATGTAACAATCGTTTTTTGTAATTGTTTTGTTGTCCAATAATTTTGATTTCGTCAAACGAAAAATGATGTCCTATTTTGGTATGTGTCACCAGTGCTGTCTCGTTTACCTTGTTCTTTTGCAAATTGTTAGCACTAACATCATTTTTATGTTCATATATTCTTTTTTTTCAAATACCTTCCGGTCTGACCCACATAAACTTTATTACATGTGCCGCATGGTATTCCATATATTATATTCGATTTTAATTCAATCGGCGTTTTTGCTTTTAATTTTGTAAAAAAATGTTTTTTAATTGTGTTTTCACTCTTAAATGCTACTTTTGTATTGTTAGTTGATAAAATTGGCTCGAGTTTTTCCGAAAGTCCTTTACGCATGGAATTTTAAAGTATTTTTGTGTTGTCATTAGTGATATCATTTATGTTATTGTTACTATTATTAGTATTGTCATTCAAAATTTTGTTTATAATGTGTTTTGGATAATTATTGTTAATAAGATATTTTTGGATATTAATTTTGTTTTGTTCTTTAAAAACATCATGTGACAACATTTGAGCCCTATGTTTCAAATTCTTTATAATATTGATTTTCTGTTTAAAAGGATGGTTAGAAAAGAAATTCAAATATCTTTCGGAGAAAGTTGGTTTATGAAACCAATTTGTAATAATACGCCCATCTTCTTTTCTTATTAGTGAAACATCTAAAAATGCAATTGTATTTTCTTTTTCAGTTTCAATGGTAAAATTTAATTTTTGATGGTAATTATTAAATATATTCAATAGATAGAATCGGGTAGATAGCCGATGCACGTCTGGGTGACAGTACGTTGTATTCTACTGTTTTCTATTATTACTGTTTTATCAATGTTTCATTCATATTTATTTTTAAAAACGACAGCAAAAAGCTTATTCAATTGTAAGTATAAATATGAAACATGTAATCCTGATTCCCTATTTTAATCTGTGTGGTATTACGTTTGTTATTATCTACATTGCGTGTTTGTCATATTTTAGAGTCCTGAGGATGCAAATAAATTTTGCGAAACGTCGACTAACTGAAAATTAGTTTTTTTTGGAAACATTTGACCTCATCCCACTAATTAACTATATACTAAAAATTATGTTTACTGCATGAACTGGGTCATTATAAAACGAAGGTTTAACTTTCTTATTACTATTCTTATTCTTATTACTAAAAAATTCTGCATGAACCCACCATTAGTTTCGTCGATGCCAGCACGCCTTCAAGCAGTTATAGAAGCAAATGAAGGGCCTACACGTTATTAATGAGTGCTGTTAAATAGTCGTATGTAGACTTTTGTTGAAGGTATTAATCAAGCTTTTGAGTATAAATTATAATATTTCATAGACAATATGCATTTTTGTTATCGTTTTGGTACTAACTATTTTCATTTATTGTTCTTTGCATTTAATAATAATAAACAACAGCTAAGAATTTGTCTCTTTTATTTTTCAGTTTTATAGTCTCGTATGTAGACTTTTGTGACTAAGTGTACTTTATTTTGCTGAATGTTTGGTTTTCCATTTTTTTTACAAAATAACCAAAGAATACCAAAAACTCCTAACTTTGCCGTTTCCACATTCTGTGAATTTCATACCTTTTGCCCATAGAAGCATTGACATACAGGTAAATATTATTTTTAGTTTTTAGGTCTATTTTTTATATGCAGTACTGGGAGCAGTGGCGTACCCAGAAATTCATCTTGGGGGGAGGCAAAGTTACAAATACAAAAGATTAAAATTTTTATATTTCCTAAATGAAGGTATAAAAAATAGTATAAAAGAACCGTGTATACAGAAATAAAAATTTAAATTTTCTTCTCTTCTTTTTTTTTTATTTCATTTAAATTCATTTAAAATTTAATAATTTAAGTTCATTTAAAACTTCGCCACATGTTAATGGTACCTCTGGATGAATATTCATTAATGCTAGACAATTGAGGCGAATTGTACTAGTCGTATTCCGGAGATATGTTTTAAGCCGTTTTAAAGTTGAAAATGATCGCTCAGCTGAAGAAGTTGAAACTTGCAATGTGGCAAAAATTTTCAACCGTTTTTATATTAGGATATATATATATATATACAGTATGTGTAATGCCGACATTGGCCAATTATGAAAAAGGACAAACGCAAACGGAAGTGAAACGACATGTGAGACGCAACCATCTTTACGCGTCGAAGGTAGTGGGAAAATAAGACCGGCCCTTCACCACCTACCGCTAGTCAGTACGAATCAACACGTTAGTGTATTTGAAGAGAAGGGATAATATTGTTTTAGTTTAAAATTTTGTTGTGCACGCGTGAACATCCATTAGTAAGCACAATAGCAGAAAATAAATAGCTAAAATAATCTATAATAGCTAAGTAATCTGATCTCTTATGAAATATTAATTATAAAACAAAATGCAGGCACACATTCGACACCGAAACCAGAGTAACGGCCGAGTCCTCTCTCACGTGGCCGAAGGTATCCCACTACACGGCACGGCGATGCTTATCGCCCGTCGAATAAGATTATGCGCAATATTTTGGATAGGTACCTAGTGTTTGTAAAACGTGTTGGCCTATTTGGAAACACATGTTAGCAAATGAATCTCGTAATTTATATTCAGAATTGCCGTTATGATGCCATGCTATACGACATTCTGATATTTTTCTTCGCGTGAATAAACCATTTTAATACAAGATTACCAATTTTTTTAACAAGAATACTGTTTACTTCAAGTACACTTCTCGCTCTGTCTAGCGGCAGGTGGTGAGTGGGCTGGTCTTATTCCCTCACTACTTTCGATACGTATGCGGTTGCTTCTTATCTGTCGTCTCACTCTGTTTGTCCTTTTTCAAAAGTGGCCGAAGTTGCCTTTACACAACCTTTACACACCTGTATATACAGGTTGTGTAAAGCCGACATCGGCCACTTATTCAAAAAAGGACAACTGAAGTGAGACGACAGATAAGAAGCAACCGCATACGCATCGAAGGTAGTGGGAATATAAGACCGGCCCACCACCAGTAAATGTGCAATAGCGGGGGGCGGCACCTAAGCGCGCATTGCTCTCTGCCTGAACTCTCCTGGCGCGCTTAACTTAAGCACGCTGCGTATCAAAGTTTGTGCGTTTGAACGACGCGCGGACTATTCCGCCAATGCGCGCTTAGGTGCCTCCCCCCGCTATTGCACATTTACTGGTGGTGGGCCGGTCTTATTTTCCCACTACCTTCGATGCGTATGCGGTTGCTTCTTACCTGTCGTCTCACTTCTGTTTGTCCTTTTTCATAAGTGGCCGATGTCGACTTTACACAACCTGTATATTTGTTGATCACACGAAATGTAAGTATCGATGGCATTTCTGGATTTCAAGGATCTTCTCCACAACTTGAACTCTGCTACAGAGTCTCTAGTGTCATAAGTTGCAAGAATAGTGTCAATGTTTATTAATCGGTCGATGTTGTGCGACATCGACACGACATCTGAACGTCTAGTACTAACACGGATTGGATAACAATTATATTCGCCTAATGAAAATTTCAATTTATATTTTAGAATATAATGAAAATAAAATTCAGCTGATAGAGCTGTAAGAGTCGTTTCCAGTAAAAGTAAAACACAAATTACAATCCTCTGGGGGGGGGGGCAAATTGCCCCCTCCCCTCGGTACGCCACTGACTGGGAGAGGCTTGGACTGCGGTGACAATAGCAAGTTCGCGGCTGCAATTCGAATCAGTACATGTTTTCGTTTTCGATTTAAAAAAGCTTGGCGATGGCAGGAAAACAAATTGTTCTCACGGCTGAGTTTCGATCATTGGATCGTTCATTATTGATAGGAAGCCCTAGATCCTAAGATTAACATTTGGCAGAGATTACACGGTCTTATGAAGAACGGTTTCTTTGAACAAACATTATAGGTCTGTTTAACGGTTACTTTCTGTCCATATATTTTTATTTTTTGATTTTTCATATTTATATGTTAAACATTTCTAACACAAAGGAAATACATCCTAATAAAAACAAAGTATATTATACACACCAAATATAAAAACAAACATTTCGAGCAAACATTATTAAAACTAAAAATGACTAAACATTTTTGAAAATATAAACAAGACACCATTTTTTTTAAAAGTTAGATTCTTTCACAAAAACTAACACATAAAATAAACATAACATTTTTAAACTAACAGGTACAGGTACAAAACTGTAAACAAAACAAGGTACACAATTTTTTATCATTGTTTCTAATACAAGCTCTTTTCAAACAACACATTTCTCATTTGAAAGTTCTTTTTTCTTCGACCCTTATAACTCCCATCTAATTTCAAGCAACTTTCAATGATAACATTATGAGGTGACGATCTCCCTGACAATTCACACCCCCCCACCAAAAAACACGGATAATCTTTCCCCCTTTCTCCCCCTACCGTTAAGACAATGTATTCTCACCTTCCCATTTCACTTACCACTTTCTCAACACTTTTTTAATTATCCTAAGGACCCCCCGGTATTTTTTATACAGATGAAAAACAAGATTCCAACCTCTCCCCCTCCACCCTGATAAAAACCAACCCCTCAATATAGAGAAACAATAATAAAAATAGGTATTTACCCCCTTCGACCACTCCTTTTGTCAACACAACGACAATATAAATAACATAATAGACCAAATAGATTAATACAATTAAGAAATAATAATATTACACGGTCACAATTCCCGGTTACAAAATATTACATGTATTGTATATAAAAGAACAACAAAGACACTAACTGACAGAAGACATAGAATAGACAAGGAAGAAACATACCTGTTCCCTACGTATTACAAACTGAATAAGGCATCGCATTGCACAACCTAAACGCAGTATTAGCTGGCCCGAACAAAGCTAATAGGAATAGGCTTTATCATAAACATGTTTTTGTTTTATTTAAAAACTTGGCAGAAGGAGGACAACTGGCCATTTCTTGAAGGAAGCCCAAATAACATTTGCCAGAATTACCTTAAAACGGTTTCATTAAAAACATTGAAATTTTTTTGTTAATACTTTTAGCAATTTCATGCAGGAAAAAAATATATCGGTATCTTATTAGGCATATTACCAGAGAAAGGATTATTAAAATAATAGGATTATTTTTAACTTAAGGAAAAAACATGTTTTTAAATATACACTCAAACCCCTTAAGTCGCGAAATTTATCCTCTCTTAAGTCGCGATCATAACCTCAACTTTTTTCGTGTTTTAGCTGCAAAAAGAAATATTTAGAGATATACCACAGCACTTGTTATAACGAAAAATTAGCCAACTGAACGAAAAATCAATGTACGTATACCCAGTCGTGCATGACAAAGTTCAATTTTCCACTTGAATTAATATTTTAAAGATTAAATATTTTTAAAAGACACCTAACCTATTTTAAATCAATAAATGTATTACACAATCTTTTTTTTCAATAAAAATGTACATATTCATGCGAGAATCCAATTTCCAAACGTGGTTCTAAAACTTTTACAGGCGGCGACTTAACCGAGACGGTTTCGCGACCGAATAGGGGGAAACGTGGTGAAATAACAGAGGATGTGAATTAAGCGAAGGTGAAATAAGAGAGGTTCGAGTGTATATTTCATTGTATTGTGATGAATAGAAAGTCAACGTTTATTTTAATTTTTTTTGTGATCACAATTACATTTATGGATTTTAAGCCTATCTACATCTGCTAAAAATCTGAAAATATACATAATTTGTGGGCTTACTGCAAAACCCTTTAAGTCCAAATTTGACAAAACTCTGTCAGAGTCTGTCAAAACTCTGAGATGTCTGATCTATTAAGCCAAAAACGTAGAATAATAAGAATAATTAGAATGCAATTTGTACTACCCTGAGTTTTTTAGTTTTTCCTAAACTAAACAGTTTGATGAAATAAGCAGATTTTTTCCTTTTGCCAAAAAATGATGTTGGATATCTCGACAATTACTTTTTGGACTTATCGGATTTTGCAGTAACCTCACGAATGTACCTATGTTATAGAACCCTTTCAAAAATATTAATTACTGTTGTGAATTTGGTATTCTAGAACACCTCAACAAAAAAAAATGATCCTCCATAATAATCCTATACTACTGTCAATTTTTCTGGTGATGCACCTTATACATATGTAAATACACTCGAACCCCTCTGAATTCACCAAATCCGTGCATCATCACCTCGCTTAAGTAGCGAAATTTAGTCTCGCTTAAGTCGCGATCATAACGTCAACTTTTTCGTGTTTTAGCTGCAAAAAGAAATATTTAGAGATATACCACAACACTTGTTATAACGAAAAATGAGCCAACTGAACAAAAAAATAAACGTAAGTACATATGTATACCCAGTCGTGCGTGACAAAGTTCAATTTTCCACTTGAATGGATATTTTAAAGGTTAAATATTCTTAAAAGGCACTTAACCTATTTTAAAGATTAGATGTCCATATTCAATGTATTACACAATCATTTTTTTCAATAAAAATTATTGTATTCATGCGAGAATCCAATTTCCAAACGTAGTTCTAAAACTTTTACAGGCGGCGACTTAACCGCGACGGTTTGGCGACATAATAGGGGGAAACGTTGTGAAATAAGAGAAGATGTGAATTGAGCGAAGGTGAATTAAGGGGGTAAAGTATAGAGAAAGAAAAAAAAAAAAAAAATAAAAAAAAAAAAAGAAGAAAGAAAAAAAGAGAGAAAAACTGGATAGGTAAGGAGAAAAAAAAAAAAAAAAAAAAAACTAAGGGGGGGGGGGGGGGGGGGGGGGGGGGGGGGGGGGGGGGGGGGGGGGGGGGGGGGAGAGGGGGGGGGGGGGAGGGGGGGGGAGAACAGAGGGGGAAAATAAAAAGAATTTAAAAAAAGGAAAAAAAAAAAAGGGAGAAAAATAATATGAAAAGAGGGGAGGGAAATTTTTATTTTTTATATTTTTTGGGGGGGGGGAAAAAAAGGGGGAGGAGGGGGGGGGGTTTTTATATATAGAGAAAAAAAAAAAAAAAAAAAAAAAAAAAAAAACAAGGGGGGGGAAAAAAAAAGGGGGTTTTTTTTTTGGGGGAAAAAAAAAAAAAAGGGAAGGGAAGGGGGTTTTACGAAAAAACGGGGGGGGGGGGGGAAAAAAAAAAAAAAAGGGGAGAGGAGAGAAAAAAGAGAGGAGGACGGGGGGGAGGGGGGGGGGGGGGAAAAAAGGGGGGCCCCCGCCCGGGGGGCCTCCCCCCTCCCCCCCACAAAAAAAAATGTTTTTTTTTTTGGGGGCCGGGGGGGGGGGGGAAAAAAAGAGGGGGGGGGGGGGGGGTGAAAGAAAAAAAAAAAAATTTAAAAAAAAAAATAGGATTTATTTTTTCTGATGAAACTATTCTTTACTAAGGTCCTGTAATTTCTAGCATACATGATGAACTTACGGACAGCCACGATTCAATGCGTGTATCGTGACGCAGAACCAAGTCAACCTGGAAAATGCCAAGTCCGCTGCCATCGCTTAAGCGGTTGGGCATCCCACCTTATAGAGTCAGAGCCCATTATGGTAGGAGTTTAACAGCGTAAAATTCATTTAAAATTAAATTGTTACAATAATTACAATTCTAATATGTCACATTAGTATTTTTTACATGATGTAAAAAAATGTAAATATTCATATTACGCGATTACGTATCTATATGGACATAATAAATAAAATAAACGTATCAGTTGCAATTTTGTCCAAATAAAATCTAATTTTTGCAATTGTTAAATCGGGTTATTTGTCAGAGGTAACGAATCGAAGTAACAGATACGCGTGAAAGGTAGTGTAACGACAGGCTTAAGGCTGTGTTCAGCGAATTGGTCTGGACTCCTCGAATTCGTTAGAACGAGAACCGCGATGCTTCAATGGTCCGCCCAATCAGCTGAT
The DNA here is from genome assembly GCA_029963805.1 of Aromia moschata. NCBI lineage: Eukaryota > Metazoa > Arthropoda > Insecta > Coleoptera > Cerambycidae > Aromia > Aromia moschata. Next base: position 10,107 of record JAPWTK010000776.1, on the reverse strand, counting down.
TGGTTCTAGAAACATTCTTTATAAGGTCCGAATTTCTAGAAATGTTAACGTCGGTGGTCGACGATACGTTCGCGAATCGTGAACGCTGTTCCTATTACTCTGTACCTACTCTAAACTCAGCAGGTGTTTATCTTATAAGCAATTTGGTAGATTTTACAGGCATAATATTCATTTCATATTTGAATATGCTAAAATTACGAATTTCTTATATGTGACATTAGTCTTATTAACATGATGTCCCTATTTAGTTCATATTACGTTAAGGTATATATGTGCTATAATAAATAAAATAAACGTAATTTCAGTTTAGACCAAATGAATCGACTTTGAATGTTAACTGAGTTACTTTGTCAGGTAACTATTCGCTGAACAGTTAACGACATTATATAGCCTCGAATTCATGTCTTAGGCCATAATCACAAGTCTATCATTACGTCACGGGAAGACCTAGAATTAGACCTATAGAGTTGAGGTTATTAAGTTGCACAAAGCAACGTTTGGTTAGCATGCTATTGAGAAATCTTTGTACGTAACATGTACAATGATTGATCGCATTCATCACACAGAACGATCAGTTATCATAAGGTATATAACCGATCAATGATCGCTTTCGCAAAACTATGACGTTCAAAGATTATGATCACTGATCGTCTGTGTGATGAACGTGACCATTATTTTTGAACACTTTGAAATTGAATTGAATTTTGACCATTGAGGAACACTATGAAAAATGTAATATATGTAAAAATTATAACACAAAACAACAAATTTGAATATGAGAACTACCATACGCATTCGCTGTAATGGTTGAACGGCGACCATACCGATCACGGTACAAACACCGACCAAAGTTCACTCAACATTCACACATCCGAACTTTTTCGTTCCGCAAACTTCCACATTTCCTTCTTCGTCTTTTCGTGATAACTTTCGTCACTTCGTGATAACCGAACTGCTGGCGCATGCGCAAAGGGTTTTTCTGGCTCATTGGTCATTCGACAGCGACATTCGACATTTGACAACGACAAGTTCGGTTGTGTGGAAGTACAAGTTCGGAAATATCATGAGTTCGGAAATTTGGAGTTCGGATATGTGGATGTTGAGTGTACCGGTGACTTTCCAAAGTATGTACACTCGAACCCCTCTTAAGTCGCCAAATCCGTGCATCATTACCTCGCTTAAGTCGCGAAATTTTGCCTCTTAAGTCGCGACCATAACTTCAACTTTTTTGTGTTTTAACTGCAAAAAGAAATATTTAGAGATATACTACAGCACTTGTTATAACGAAAAATGAGCCAACTGAACGAAAAAATCAATGTAAGTATACCCAGTCGTGCGTGACAAAGTTCAATTTTCCACTTGAATGAATATTTTAAAGATTAAATATTTTTAAAAGACACCTAACCTATTTTAAATCAATAAATGTATTACACAATCATTTTTTTCAATCAAAATTGTACATATTCATGCGAGAATCCAAATTTCAAACGTAGTTCTAAAACTTTTACAGGCGGCGACTTAACCGGGACGGTTTCGCGGCCTAATAGCATATATAAAAGAAGAGACCTAATAGGGGGAAACGTGGTGAAATAACAGAGGATGTGAATTAAGTGTGAATGTGAAATAAGAGGGGTTCGAGTGTATGTAGGAAACTGGTCACAGCGACCGAGTGAGTCGCTGTGACTTATCACCGGTATTAAAATATTGTCCATCACTTGTAGATGGAACTAGTTAAACAGTTCAACGCATTTCTAACGACTGGAAACTATCAGAATTGCTTCATTCTTTAATGAGTTTTTAGAACGTTGAAGAAATATTTCAATATCTGTATGTCTTTTATGATGTAAAAAGAGGATCTGATGTCGATGTCAAAGTAATAAATCTGCATATGGCAATAGTATCACGAATAGAGTTCACCTGATCATCCATCGTAGCCGCTTTTATATGCTTCTTCCATTTTCATTCTCTGATCTTTGAAGCGTTGTTATGTTGCCAAGTTGCTATGGCAAAATAAAACAAATTGTTTGTTTTGTATTTTATTAAAAACAATATAAAAAACATTTTAAAATGGCTTCTCCTTCATCAGCAGCCATTAATCAAGAGCATGAAGGAGAAGAAAAAGATTCTCTTTTTTTTCAGAAGAGTCCGCAGGTAAGTCCAAAACAATTTTCGTTAAAAATCAGCTACAAAACCAAAAGAATTATTAGCTCTACACTACATCTATTTCAACTATTACATACCTATCCATACTTTATCTAATGAACAATTAAAATGTAGAATACCCAGAGTATTTAGGTAGGACTGGATATTTTTTTAATATTGTAGTAAAAACGTAGTTTCCTTATATTTACACTTTCTCATTGGGAGAACTTTGTTGAACATTTAAAATTATTTAACATATTTACAGTAAAACTTTCAATCTGCTAATACTAATTAATAAAATACAAAACTGAATTATGTTATATAAGTTATTGTCATAGCAACATTTTTTCTTGTTTTTGGCCTACTTCATTACTTCATGTTCTTTTTGAATTTTGTAATGTCAAACTTTCATGTCCATCTATCCATAAGTAAAGTTATATTCATGAAAACGTATTTTAAAAATCCTTATATTTAAATTTTAAGGCTTAGATAAAATCAACAAATACGTATTATGATTAATTATTACAATAAAATGTGGCATGTTCGCAAAACCAGTTTGTAATAGCTTGTGTAATAGTTTCCAACCATGAGAAGTAGTTATTCATCTGAGTTTTACAGTAAATGGAACGAGTAGAACTCAAGTATTTCAGAATGATTATAACTCAAAAAACTCAAATATAATCTGCGTCCAATATTTCTGATGGTTGGAAATTATCAGAAATGCTTCTCCAAAGACCTGTACAGCGTACAACCCAATCACCGATCGGTATACTAATGGATAGGCAGTAGAGTAGTCCCCACTCCGCCTATTTCGGAGGATTTGAACAGCAGCCATTTTGTAAGTCAGTAAGGAACTCTGCGTCAGTGCAATCAGGTATTCGTGTTTTTAAATATTCTAAACATTGTTTGTAGTGGTTAAGTATGTGTATTGCGGTGCTGAGTAGGTGAAAAAGTCGGGACGAACATTTCATAGGTAAGGACAATTATTTTTCATGAAAAATCGTGCATTAATCATCCCTGCAAAAATCTCTGGAAGATAAAACTGAGTATATTTATAAATTATATAAATCTCTATATATATTTGAATCTCTTTATTTTATATTTATAGTGTAGAAGAATATTGTTAATTTACTTTTTTTTAAATCTTGTTAAAAATAGTTCTTGAGCTTGAATAGTATGTATTTGTAGAACTTTTGAATTAATGTTTATTTCTTATTATTTTAAGGTTTCTTCTAAAAGATTTAATAATCAGTTTCATTAATACACATAACTTACTCGCATTCAAATACGCACCGATATGTGATCACGCGCATAGCGTGAAAACCGATTTACTGCGATTGGGTTTTCTTACTGCTTTACAAAATGGTGGACTTTCAAAATTTCCTCCCACTTACTTCCTACTGTCTATCCAGTTAGTATACTGATCAGTGAATCCGATAGAATAAAAATCATAATTCCATTTTTAAATTACTTGCATTCCTTAATACTTAATAAAATAAGAATGGAACCCGCGCAATAAATTTGTCGGAAATGACATAAAAAATTGGTAATCTTTATCACTGGTGAGAAACCGATAGCGACCAGTTTACTGGTTTACAACCATACAGGTTCTAATTGTGAACTGTGAAAAGTACCTTGAAGAAACTGTCCCTAGTCCCTAAACTGTGCTGTTTTATTAGCCGCTTTCGTTGGTACTAAACATACGTGCATATGAATACATAATATCATTGGCTGTTTTTTAAAAATGTTTACTTTGATTGGTTAAAACTGAATTATGTTTACAAAATTTGTCTGTGGCGCGAACGAAAACAGCGTGCAGCGTTTATAAAGTCAAAATCTAGAATTGAAGTCTGTTTATGTTTTTGTGGTTAAAATTTAAACATATAAAGTTTTAGCCTGTTTAAAGTTTTCATTCATTTTTACTATTTATAGGATATCTAACTCTTTTGTTGTTTAAATGTTTGTGCTGTTTAACATATCGGCTGTTAACAAAATAAAAGAACGGAAAACAAACAATAATTTAAATTTAGAAGAGGTGTAGAAGAGCGTCTGGAGATCAAGGCAAATGGGCGTCCACTACCTAAAATTCAAGTTGGACAAACCAGCACAAAAAATAATAAAGTAGGGTACTCCACAATTTTAAGTAACTCTATTTATGATTTGTCAAAATGGATATGTCGATGTAAAGTAACTAATGCATTTTACATTTTTTGTTTCCAAACGATCCGCTATATGGTGTAAACATGGTGTTACAGACTTGAAACATTTAAAGGATAAAATTAAAAAACATTATCGGCAGATCATATAAAATGTTCAATAAGCTATGTAACAATGGATAGGGTTATATACGTTCCCAGTTAGATAACTTGTACAGGAAATGTTTAAGAGATACATTTTCATTGTATGAAAATGTATATTTTGAATAAAATAATAGATTGTCAAATTTGATGAGCTAGTGGTACGGGGACATGATAAAATACAAATATCTCCAGAAGTATTTAATGCACTAGTTGACTCGTTTCAGAGTTGGATTTAATACTTAAAGAATATTTTGAAAATAGTGCTGTTTTTCAAGGGTACCACTAAAACCATACAAAATGATTTACTTGAATCGCTTGTATTTGTTTAAGAACAAATTGAATCTGAAATTAAGTCGGCTAATTTTATCGCCATACAAGTAGATAAAATGACATAGTGTGAACATAACCCAAATGGTTTTTATAATACATTTTGTTTTGCAACGTGTTCCAACACTGAAAAGTTGTCAATTGTAATCCTTGAAGAATTGAAGAATTTAAAAAACAATGAAGCACCAGAAAAAGTTAATTGCACAGAATTATGAGGAAGCCTCACAGTTATTCACATCACCTTAACTTAATTCTACAGAATGCAACGGGCTAAGATAAAGACAAAAAAAATTTTTGCCAACGTACAGGGTTTTTCAACATTATTTAGCCGATCTCTGAAACAGCAATTCTTAATGAGTATCAAGATTTGTTTACGTAACGTCACACCGACAAGCTGGTATTTTGGCACGCATTGTGTGGAAACAGTAAAATATATTTGTCTTAGATTGAAATTTTAGCTTGTTTAGAAGATATAATTGTTACCGAAGAAGATTCTGATACCATAAATCAGGCTTTTGTTCAATTTTTACAAAGTGAGGATTTTTTATGCTAGCTAAATTTGTTTCATATGATATTGCCGTATTGTGATATTCTGTTTAATCGACATCAAAAATGTAATTTTAATATTATATCAATTAAAAATGGCATAGCCTCCTCCAAAATATCTATTGAAGAGTTAAGAAATACAATTCTGGAAGAAGACATTTTAAACATTGGTACATCTTGTGCTGTCAATGCCAAGAGACCAAAAATTCCGGAATACAAATGTGACGCTTCTCAGAGTGTGTGACACAATAGTCTCTGAAATTATTCGTTGGTTTAGTTTCTATGACCGTTTAATAATAACCCAGTTATTTTGTTATAGTGACCAGTTCAAAGTGTATAACAAGGAATTCCCCTTTTTTTTAATCATATTTTAAAACTAGTCGAAAAAGATTTTTCTATTATCAATAGAATTAGAATATCAATAAAATTAAAAACCGAACTTGAAGTTATTTATTAACAGGATGATTTTAGTGAAAGTGCTGGAGCTTCAGCGAATCTCCAACTATTTTTTAATAAAAATATTTGTGACACTTTTTCTGAAATCTTGAATTACTAAAAATATTGTGGCAATTATTGATACAATGCCCATGACACCAGTAGAAAATGAACGCTGCTTTTCAACGTTAGAAAAACTTAAAATATTTTTACAAAATACCTACCACAGCACAAGAGGGACTATCCGGGTTAGCTATGCTAAGTATAGAAAATAGTGTCATTAAAAACATTCCAAATTTCAATAAACTTGTTATTGACCATTTTACCAGTGCTAAAGCAGAGGGATAAACCTGAAATTTAAATTTGTTTAAATAAATTTGAAGGTAATAAACTTTTTCTTATATACAAATTTAACTCCCGTTTTACATTATTTAACAATTTATTGAACAAGAAGTTGGTCAAGTTGACCTACAATTTATTTTTGAATGGGTAAAACAGGATTTGTTTGTTAAATTTTTACCTCATAAATAACTTTGTTCTTATTTTATAATGCCGACTTAATTATTTACTGTCATGGGATTAAAGTAAACAGAGGGGACAGGAAAAGGGAGAATAGCATAAAAAATATATGATGATAGATAAACGATGACCAAAATCGATTTGAATTTAACAGTTTAACAGTTGTCAGTTCTAAAATTTTAAAATCTATTGAAAAACTTCTTGGTAAACGTAAAACAGTGGTACAGTTCATTTCTTCATTTTATCTACTAATAAATCGGACAATTTATTGTTCAATATATTGTTAACACATTCACTGTCCTAATGCTAATTTTTTGCACACACTTCCACGTCCTTGTTTGAATTTGTATGCCCTGCTTGTGGGTCATAGGGCTTTATTGAAATTGGGATATACCATCTACATCCTACGACTCACATCTGGTGCGCAAGATAAGTCTGCATTATTGACAACAGCTTGCTGTTAAAATCCCGCCAGTATCACTTTTGAAAGTCACTTTTTGACAAGCTGTAACTCATTTATTTGTTGACTGATTATTTTTTCCCCATTATACAACCTGCACCATTATACATTATCCATTATACATCATGCACTAATACTCCTGTTTAATATCAAGCTATTAGCAGATATAAGTTTGCGACTTTCATGTGGTTCGCGAGGCTTATAGGTAATACGCATTACGACACATACATGGGTTTGTAAGAGAGTCCGTAAGAATGTGTTAAATGTAAAACAGGAGTTGAAGTACTCTCCGTAACCACTGACTGCCACTGCCATTTTTAATGAATTTTAGTACAAGTTGTTTAAGGAATTATTTTTATATAGCCGCGGCGATAGCTCAGTGGGTAAAGCGCCAGGTGAGTAGATGGCGATTACTCCGAGAGCTATTATCCGCGCGGGTTCGAATCCTGCCTGTGGCAATTGGCACCTGTCACAGGGTTTGGTTGTGTGTCCTACGTCTTTTCCATGTGTATTCTCCCTCTGCACAGTTGTAAAGACTCTTAGAAGGAGAATGTCAATTTCTGTGGTGTGATTTATTATTATTACTAGCAACCCGCCCCGGCTTCGCACGGAAATAAAAAAATGGTAATTGTGGGTTATCCCTAAGAGATAGACATATACCATCGCGGACTTTTTTGTAGACCTTTTTAAGGTGTACAATACTGTAGTACATTATTTTGATCTATCTCGTAGGGTTCAGCCAGCGTTTGCAATGTAAGCGCAAAAAAATGTGTTTATTTACGACATCACATTAGAAACATCTAAAATTATCAGTGTTTCTCTACTATATTATGCATGTATTATACATATAAACCTTCCTCTTGAATCACTCTATCTATTAAAAAAAACCGCATCAAAATCCGTTGCGTAGTTTTAAAGATCTAAGCATACATAGGGACAAACAGCGGGAAGCGACTTTGTTTTATATTATGTTATGATTATTATATCCTATTCCTTGTTGAAGTAAAGCTTTCGTTGCACATGTATTTTTGCTGTGATATAAGTAACTTGTAAATTTGTAATTTAGTTTCAACCTGTTCTAATCCTGTTGTCCAATCTCACATCTGGTTTCAAAAAGTTTGAGTTTTTATTATTACGTCATTGGAGAACTTTTCTATATATGCTCTAACACTTTTTTTTATTGTATTTTACAGTTGAATACATTTATTGTACTGATCGGTAACCGTATTGAAAAACATATATCGATGATATTAAAATGATTCAACTCAGATTTTTGAAATACTCTGCATTTAGAATAGGACTTGTAAGAGGGACTTATAATTGTAATGATATATGGGTGTCCCTGAAGCTTAATCTAATTCTTTTGAACATCGTGTATGATTAATAACAATATGACACACCTCCAGAAAATCTTGCAAGCGAGCTGCAAAATATTTGCAAATTTTTTTTACATCATTTGGTAGATACAGTTTTTTCTTGTTTCTTTTTAAAAATTTCGAGATTTTTATTTCGTACCACCAAGCTTGCAAACTGTGTTGTTAAAATTTCTTATATTATAAAATAGAGTCATTTTGCTAAGAGAAACTTGACATTTTTCAATTTAGTGAACATCCTGTACGTTTTATTACTAGTTAGACTACTGCACATGGCATCCGGGATGGGCATAACTTTTTGTCAAGAATTACTTTTTTTTTTTTTTGAAAAATCAAGAATAAGGTTTACAAAAGAGTATAGTACTCGATCTGGGCAGACACAGTATACTCATGTGTATATGTGAAAAGTAGATTAGGAGATGTAATATAGTAATATATATGTATTTATTTCTTTTTGGCAGATAAAGTTGTGAGAATACAAACACCTGAAGAAGTAGAAGTATATAAAGCAATTGAATACACTGAAGATGACCTAAATACGTTGTATCTTATATCAAGGACATAACCACTTTGTATGATCTTCAAGAGAGTGACTGGACTGAAAAATGCGAGAATATGATAAAGTACTGGTTGAACGAGGACACTGAACCGCTACTCGTAATTTTCTTGAAGAAAATGAACTGATATGTAGTACCGATGTGCCGCATATTCCTGTGTGTGATATGATGTACTTTTTAAGACAACCACGTCAGATGTTTGAGGTGGACACATTTTATGATAACATAGTGTTGGGCACGCTAGACGATAGTATTCAGAGTTCAATATTAGCCATCTCTCGAGATATATTTGCCCCTCTGCTTTATACGACTATAAATTGGCCAGACAGTATCCTTTTTTAACATAATTTGCATAGGTAAAGCATGGAATTATTTATTATACAGTTTTGTTAATACATTTAACAAGAGTGAAGTTAATTTTAGTTCTCAATAAGTAAAAATTTGGTTAGCAGCATTTTGTATTCTAAATGTATTGTCGTGTATGTAAATATCTAACTGAGGCGAGTTATTGTTAGTTTATCACAAAAAATACAAGCTCTGCTATTTAAAACTTCCTCTACACACTATTTTTGTTGTAGCAATTTTGATTGGTACTTCAAGTTGTAGGTATTTTTTATCCCCTGAATTTAGTTGCATAGTAGACCAGGAAATAAAGCATTTTTGCATGACAAAATTGATATCCGAAAACTGACTACAGGACATTGTTAATTAAGATAAAATAAACAAAACGTATATGAATTGGACAAAAAATGTTTGGAAATCTTTTTTTTAAACAATGTTTTTATGCAAAATTAATGTTTTTTTTTTTTTCGTTTTTCGCTCGTAGAACCAAAGCTATTGAATTTAACGTGATACAAAGTTGTGAGGAATCGAAAAACCTTTAAAATGAGCTATGAATCGTCTCGATTGATGCATTTTTAGCTGAGAAAAGTTGAAAAAACCGCGAAAAAAACTGTTTTTTAAAACATTCACTAACTCGCGACATTTTTTTTTTGGAAAAAAAAATATTGTGGGAAGATATACTTAATATTATGTAGAATAAGTGCGCGGAAGCTGGATTCTGTGGGATGAATAGTTTTTGCACAATCATCAAATTTTTGCGTATGAAGCGCGTGAGCGAGTCGAGAAAGAGCTCGCCTTTCCCCGCCGCTGCTGCTTGCCCCCACCACCGCTCCGCCGGACCCCTCTCGGCACGCGCCGAGTACTTTTTCCTCGACGCTCAAACGCAATTTTCATCTGTTTAACTTCATTTTAGCGGTATAGTATGAATGGACGAATGAAAGCTGACATTCTGTAGTTTCCAAATCTTCCTTATTTTCTTAATTTCACTCATGGTACGGGCAAGAATGAGCAAATGAAAAAACAGCATAAAAAACTTTGATCGACGATTGTGCAAAAACCATTCATTCCACAGAATCCAGCTTTAGCCCACTTATTCTACATAATAT